>OZ010682.1:8837329-9050834 GCA_963932265.1 Thymelicus lineola | reverse complement strand
TGCCTTAAAGTGTTAACTGATGTATTTAATATCAAACTAATTCAATTCAAAATTATTCATTCATGTAGGTAGCTGTAAAGAAGCTCCTCAGCACATCTTTTTAAAATGCAAATAATTCAAAACAAGTAAAATACATTCCATGTTTGATTGTTTGATTTGTTTGATGATAGGTAAAGCACAAGGACTCTGTCACAGTAAAGGAAGTGCATCGTAAGCAAAGATAAGTTTGAATTCAAGCACTAATACAGCCCATTACATCTCTATAGATACTCTCTTATATGCATCTACTCTTATAATTATATACCTTTACTCCATTTTATAATAATAGTGGTAGTAAACACATTCTGTTATTCTGGTCATTCGCGTTAGGAGGTTAATGATCGCAACATTTTAGTACAAGTGTCACATTTTCACATGAATGCGGACACTTGCTACTCGTATGTTTATCATTGTAGGTTAGTGTACTTTCAGACGCACTAAAATTCATTCACAGTTTCACTTACACTAACTTTGTTATGTTTTAGACAGAATATTTCAACAAAATTTTATTATTATTAGACTGTCCAGAAGCTCGGCTGAAACTTTGTTAAGCGACTGTCCCAATTGACTACATTTTTACACACATTATTAGTTTAAGTATTAGCTTGAAAGTAGATGTAAAATATTGAGATCAAAGAGACATTTTTGTTTTCATTACTTAAAATTTTTAAAACTTGTCAAATTGTAACAAATAAGAATGTTCGTTCTCGAGTCATATCGCCACCAGCAATACCAGAAAACCATGGATGGAATTAATATGTGAACAATTTTTGTTATAAATGTAGTTAGTTATATTTTGCTTCTAAATAAATTAAAATTGATGACAAAGAGCCGGAAAAAATAGATGAAAAAATGTGGCTTTCAATATGTGTCCCAGCATGTTATTGGCATGTTCATAACAAAGTGTACTACGAATATACGAATGAATTCCTGAATGAATATTTGAATATCAAAGTTTGATATTTTAATACTTTTTATAACTGAAATTGTAGTTTTTAGGGTTCCGAAGTAAATTCGGAACGCTTATAGTTTCGTCATGTTCATTCATCCGTCCGTCCGTCTGTCCCTCTGTCCGAAGCAAAGCGCCTAGAAAGCTGTAATTTGGCATCGATATATAGGTATATATATTTATTAAACATCTAGAATCCTACGATACAATTACAACACGATTACGATTGAAAAACATTATTTTTAGGGTACCTACAGGTAACGTGAGGATGAATTTTTTATTCGTCGAGTACCCTATAGTGTGGAGTATCGTTGAAAAGGTCTTTCTAAAATATGATGAGTGTTCCATAACCATTTTTGGATTTAAGAGTCTATTTGCAAAAAAATTGGCTTTAAAATGATAATTTTGATTATTATAGTCAAGTGTCCCCTTGCTGGCCAAACGGATGGAGTTGGACAAGTGAAAAAACCTCAAAAATAGGTTATAATGATGAGTTAACAAGGAAAACTACTTATGCTAACATAGCCGTGATTATGTTAACATAAGTAGTTAATAAGAAATAGTCGATAAACTTACTAATTCGGAACCGTATATTACGCATGGCCTGACACGCACTTGTTTTTAACTAATCAAATAAATATTTCATCTCAAAAACTATGTTGCGTAATAAATAAATAATATTGCGTTTATTTATTTTATAAACACCTAAAGAGAATCATAAAACTATAGTTTTTATCTTCACAAATGCTCGTGCCAAGCTCTCTTGTAGCAGATAACGTTGTCCGTGTTCGTATGCATCCATTAAAAGTTTGACTCCCATTCCACGCCATGTGAAGCCAAGCCACTCGGTGCAAATCGGTGAAACTTTTAGTTACCATCGTTGTCTTCTGATTACAGTTTACAACTGATATGACTTGATCGTTTTCTTTTATGAGTAGTTGTCGGGTGATAGGAGCACTTTACGCTTATTTCAGTTTTGATCGTTAAAGTATTATGGATCCACCATTGTGTTAAGGATAAAGCTAGACAACGCTATTCGAGTAAGTGTTGGTATAAGTATCATGTAGATACTGTACTTTTTAGGGGCATCATGTGAAACGGGATTAAAGTTAGTCAATTTTATGTGATTAACTTTATACTTTATGTTTATAGGCAGTTGAAAAAATATTTTTATAAGTTTACAAAATGATGTGAAAGTATTCTACTCCAATGTCATTATTTACGAAATAACTTAATCTATATTGAAAAAATAAAATAAAGCATGGGTCTAATTCATAATAATTAATAACAGACCTTCTGTGAACATTCCTAATTATAGCTTTACGAAATATTATATTTGTCCACGAGTCATTTCAGACTTAACCGGTATTTTAATTTAATTATTGATAAAAGAAGATTCAACATTTTAATTACATGAATAGATTGCAGTGAATTTATTTAGGGTCACTTATCAAGTCTCACTGCCAGCACATCAATTATAAGTTAGCAAACTTGTAACGACGGTTAGGTCACCTGGTATGAGCTATTATTTTCTAACTGGAGACTTTGTTTGAAAAGTGTTAACAAAGTCGAAACAAAGCTTACTTTGTTTCTAAATAAAAAAATTAGAATGTTAGGTTTTATGGTTATAGTCCATTCATTAAAGAAATAAACAGATGGTTTCAAGGCAAAAATGTCAACTGTTATGTGTTGAGTCTTAAAAAGAACTACACTACTTCATATAATAGTCTACTTCATAAAACTGCTTCGTAATCAGGGGAGCACTTCTTAGCACTATGAATTAATAGGGGCCTCATTAACCCATATAAACCATAATGTATGTACATATTAGATCATTTCTCATATTAACTACTGGATGAACTAAATATTATGTTGACGTTAAAATATTACTTAATATCGTTATAATTATATACAACATTTGTATCATACAATATGGATGGATGTCAATCATTTTGGACATTTATGATATTACTACTTAGCTACACAACATAAAAAATTAAACTGGTCAAGTGCGTGTCATGCCATGCGCAATGTAAGGTTCCGTATTATTTTGTATGTTGATTTAATAATGAACTACTTAAGCTAACGTAGTTATAGTTTCTTTAAAATTAATCATAACATCTACTATACTTCTGACATGAATTTCACATATTATTGTCCTGCACCAGCCATTTAGTTTGAAGAGGAAAGGCTCGACTCTGACCAACATTTCAGCTTAAAACAGTTTAATATTTCGCAAACGGATTACTGAATCGAAAAAACATTGAAATAGTACATGTAGTTGAGATACACTGAATTTTTTTAAGCATTTTATTCTACTACTTTGTTAGCTTAATAAATGTATGGGCTTCAACCCATTAATGGCCCACTCAATTGGAATAATGCCTAAGTGAGTAGAAATTATGGTTTAGTATTACGACATAGACTTCCCAAAGAGAAGCGAGGGTACTCACTATTTAGTTATAAATGCTAAAATTAAAATAGTTACTGTTTAGTTTGAAATGTGCATGGTCGAAGGTGGAGAATACGTTATGAGCGGACGGTACCTGGGAGATTAGTTCAGGGATTACAGTTACTAAATAATGCTAAGCTATGAATTTCCTGTTGAATAAAGCTGGTTTATGGATCGTTTTATAAACGGAAGTCAAAAGAATGAATCTTGCTGTAGTCGCTAATATATCATGGTAACATCGTACCTCAGTAACGCCTAAATTTTTTCATTACATTGTAATGTTAATTATTACACGAAAACACATTTAGAAAGCAAGAAAAAGGATCAGGCCTATTAGAACATTTCACACCAATATTCTTATTACAAGCAAAAAGTAGCGCCATCTCTCCCTCTCCCTTACGAACTAAGAGAGATGATGTGATGTGACATTATTCCTTCTAAGATCAATTTAAGTACCACTTTAGGCAATATAATATAATGTCAATAACACAATCTATCAGGGTTCCTTCGCCGATTTCTATCACTGGTGTAATGAATTTATTAGTAATGAAATTTATAATATCGAAAGGAACTCATCAACTTTTATTATTGTACACAGGAAAAGCAAAACACCAAATTATCAAATAAAGTTAAATATTTTTTAAACCTGTAATCTAGTTTTTTATTTCAAGATGAGAAGGCATGCCACCGGTTTGTAAGTAGTTTCTGCCTTCTATGGACATCTGTAATCATTAATCACTGACGTGTCGTTGGTGAAAAGGAAGCCAGTATTTTGTTTATTACTGGCTCTCCGAAGACGCTAAATAACAGATTTTTTTGTTAGTTCTAGAAGCAGATTGATAGATAACTTAGTAGCAGGGAAGCTGGTTTAAGGTCAAAGTGTACGAAGCGTATTTTACCCATGAAAAATAAAATCTGTTTGAAACGAATGGTAACGTATTTATATTTAATATTTATTTCAAATATTTCCATGTGATATATCGCCAACTCCTTCCACGCGGCACCTACAAATAACTTCAAGTTTCTTCTATAATAAGCCAAAATACTGTTACATATTATTTTATATCCACTATGTTTAATTCTTTAGATAATTCCTATTTTTTATACCGCATAGTAAAACAGATGTGAATTATTTTTCCTGTCAGTTCTATTAGTATAACAAACAGTAGAACAACGGTGAATACACCTTCACGAAATCCAGTCCTGAAGGTAAAATAATTTATATTTCGAGAGCGAGATTAATACTAATTATAATAAAATGAAAATATTGCAGGCACATTTTGTTTGAAACGACCTCAAATGAAAACCTAGTAAGGTTTCCTAAACCGCACGTCGCTACTCGTAAACCATGTAGTCGAGTAGAAGCCAACTGTGTAATTACCACACATTTGTATGCATCGTCGATCGAACATTTTGTACTTAGCTGAGCTCTTGGCTTGTACTATAATTACCGTGATGGCTCCTCTGTTACCCGAACGTTGTAAAGTGCACACAGTACTGGAACTTATGACTTACGAGCTACTACCATTCATAGTACATAGTAATACCATAGTTTAAAAGATATTATATTCGACAGACAAAGGGTAATGGGACGTGCGGAGTGAAACTTTTTCCCAGATTTGCATCAACATTCTGCGAAAAGTGTTACAGAAAAATGTATTTTAAAATCATTTGTTTTAATTTTTTGTTCTAATATCATTCTGAATCACGCAATAAACCTGCCGAAATTTTGCATTGTTTGTTGAAAACAGTGTATTTTTATTATATTATTTGAGTATTAAATGCTATGAAGAACTACATGCTTTTAGACTGTGGCAACACAATATATTTGGTATCGTAATTCTCGTTCATTGTCCCACACAGTATATAAACGGAATGAGTCGCCTATATTCATAAATTGGCAGCAATTTTCATAATTTACTCGACTCAACCAATTAAGTAGCATCATGTTGCGAGGACCGGTTGCTAATTGAGTTGCTTTGTAAAATGTTAACCTGCATTAACCTGTTGTTGCTTAATTAATTTGCTGTTAAGCTCAGATATCGAGTGTTTAATACTTTTTATCTACACAAATCAAAAAGCGATCGTATACATTAAAATAAATTATGCCGAAGAAATAAATCTTTGCTTTAACATGTAGGGTGTTGTAATTGTTGTAGAACGGTAGAGTAATTTACTTTCCAATACTTTAACAAACAGCCGCGATCAATCATATGGTTCTGACTTAAGAAGGTAATTATATACATTCATTGAATGTTGTATAATAGGTAAGGAACGTATAATGAATATTTTATGCCTTAAGAAATTAGAAGTAGAATATAAGTAAACAATATACGTTCAATTTAACAACCATTATTGAGATTACAAATAGAAACAATTATTATTAATTATGATGAACAACTTTCAATGTGTATTTTAGGTTAATATTCACTAATGTTGCCCATACACGATCAAATATACTTGTCAAGGTTTACACAAATGATGGGACGTGTGACCGATAGACCTTCATAACAAAAACGGCGAGAAAGATTTGTTAGTGGCCAAAAAATATTATTAGTAGAAGTGAGACAAGTAGAGCATCATGTTACAATAAATTTATGATAATTGTCTAAGTATCTAAGGATCGATACACTGAATTTCGAAACTGATTTTCTCAACGTAAACCGTGAAACAGAATCGAAGTGTTCAAATAAAAAGCTGACCGCAAGCGAGTGCTGAAAATTAAAACAATGCTCGAATTCTGGATACACGCAAGAAAAATCCTCTCAAGCCTCGAACCGTCAATAAATAAAAACTGTTTTTAATAAAAGCACTACGCCCCAACTAGCGCTCGATCGCATATTGCATTGGTACGTATAAATTCGCTAATATGCCTGAACTCGTGCGATAAAGTCTAAAATCGCACAAGTTATTTTACTGCCGGAATAATTCTTCGGATTTTTGACAGCGCAATCGAAGTTTGCCGGTAGGCTTCGTGCTTTAATTAAGCCGCCACAACTACTATACCCCCTTGTGTTAGTGTGCGGACGAATCATTGAATACTTTTGTTGTAACTCAAATACTTTCACAGTTACATAAAGTTTATGTTTGAACTCTACTTTTATCAAACTTATGTATGTACAGTCAAATCTGAATACCTATTATGTAAAAAAAAGTATTATGTTAAAATAAATAAACATTAAACAGTCTTTTTAAATAGATTTTAGGGTTCCGTAGTCAAAACAACGTATAACTGTACGTAAAACTGTAAATTTACAAGAAAAATTGTCTTGGCTACTAGGGGTTTACAGGTAACCGATTCCATAGTCAATCAACTCTACATTGTGCGTGGCCTGACACGCACTTGACCGGTTTTATTATTAAACTTATTTCAAAATGATGCAGATCAAAAATTAAATTTTCTAATAATACCCATGAAGAAATAATAGTACGTATATAATTAATACCAATCATCTTTGACATAACCAAACCACTGCCATCAACGTGACGTTTGATGATGACTTTTATTACTGCATCTTTACCTCATAAATACAAAAACTAACGTGAACCACACTGGATCCACATGAAAAATGTGTACTACAAACTAATATGTTCAAGTAGAAAAAGTAATAACTAATTTGAGTTCTTTCATTTCTTTCAGGTAAAGTTTTCATTCTGTCAGCGTTGGTAACAGCTACGGCGCGTGTCTCTTCAAATAGGAGTTATCAGGTTTTTGTTTGAAGTTCCATAATTTCTTATTATATAAGTAAGACCACAAATCTTGCTGATTAACTAAGTAAGTATAAATAAATAAATATAAATAAATAAGTAAGTAAATAAGTAAGTATAAATAAGTAAATATTCGCAGCACTCGGTTCACTTCGCAGACTACAATATTTTCTTCCCATATCCACAAAGATACATCTCGTTCAGTCTCTTCTTTGGCCCATCCTTGACTACGCTGATACTTGCTATCTTGACCTGACAGAGGAGCAATTAAATAAACTTGAGCGATTACAAAATATTTGTATAAGGTTTGTATTTGGATTGCGCAAATATGACCATGTTTCAGACTTCCGCTCAATGCTCAAGTGGCTCCCTATCCGCCTTCGCCGGAATGCTCATATACTTTCTACTCTCTACTGCATCCTATTCAATCCTACATCACCGCCGTACTTAAAAGAGCGGTTTAAATACAGGTGTGATACACATGAGCATGACCTTCATCTTCGTTCCTCCTATAATCTTTTCCTTAGCACTCCTTTTAGCTCAACTTCCTTCTATAAAAAATCTTTTTCTGTATACTCCGTTCACCTTTGGAATACTCTTCCCTTATCTATCCGACGTTCTGAGTCCCTTCTCTCCTTTAAGAATAAAGTTAAGGATTTCTATCTAACCCTTTGACTAGCTTTCGTGGATTGCTTTGATGACATAAAATACATTATAATTATATATATATATATATATATGTGTATATGCTATATTATATATATATATTGTATTTATTTGTATATATCTTAATTAACATATATATATTTTATTTATGTACCTTCTTATCTACATAGTTTGTTTTATCTTTTGTTTTAAATATTAATTCGTAAACTTTTTACTGTTTGCACCTCTACCTACGCATTTCTTGAACGTCTGTGTCCTCTACCCTTAGGTTGTCTGGTAGAAATCGCTATTACAGCGATAAGACCGCCTATTGTGTCTAATAATACTAAAATTGTAATATTTTATGTACTTTTTGTGTGCACAATAAAGAATATTGTATTGTATTGTAAGTAATATAAACTATAATATTTATGATTTTTCATATCATATGAAATCGAAAATCATAAAGGATTTTAGTTTCTGATCTGTGGTTTCAGGCGTGTAAAATAAATTGATGCATGGCAAAATATTTCATATTATTGGTATATTTCATATTATTGACTTACATAATACAGAAAAAGTGTTATACTTCTTATTTTATCTCCTTATGTAATTATCACATTTATGTCTAGATTAAATTTGGTTTCCATTTGAGTAAAGACCAATGTTATCTGGAAGTGAAGATAAGTCACTATTTATCTCTTGCTCTACTATAAAACACGTTCCTAACAAATCTGTGTTGGGTTAAAGTGTCAGGGCCAGTAACTTAGAAATGAGGCGATCAAGATATGACATACTTTAAATAGGATTATAGTTGTGTCAGTTATATTAGTAAGTAGTGCGTTACGAGATCAAAGAACTCCATAGGTAATAATATTTTCTTTAAAGTGACAGTTCACTATTGCTCGGTAATTCCATGCTAGCGATATTTATAAAAACTGGTATACCCATTGAAGTACTATTACTAAGGTATACCTAAGCTTTCTTTACAGGTTTTCCCGAAGCACTATAATTCATTAATTTCTCTACGGATTCTATCTCTCTAAATTTAACATTTAAGGCAGACAATGTTTTGGCAAGTGTTTTGGAGTTGTGCATGTGTATGTCCATAGGCGACGGTGACCACTTACCATCAGGTGGCCTACATCTTCAGTCCTTCAAGCATCCGTTAATGATTCCTTATTTTGATACAAAATATATTTAACCTTTAATATAGGAACTGGGTTAAAGGCAGCAAACATTTGCTTCGAGGATCAAATTGTCATCTTAAGACCGAGAGCCACTATCTAAGGGGCTCACAAGACGATCGTTTGAGTTTCGCAACTTAGGGACCTTTATCAGTTTCGAACCTTGCGCATAAATTTTGTATAGATGCTCACTTAGCAATAATTAATTTATAATCTTTTCATTGTTTATTTTTCTTCTTCTTTTATAAATTTATTTATAAATAATTTATCATTAACTTGTGTAAAGTTTCAAAGTTTCATTTATTATACCAAAGTATATGGTGTATGTTTAATATGTATAATAATCAAACAGATAATTATCAAAATACCGTTACCGATGTTAGAGTATTCAAACATCTAAGTTCCAGTATCCTTTGACTTCTCAACTAATATGAGATATTAGCTCTCTGCTCGAGCTAGTACAGTTAACTTTATAGCGTCAATGAGCTCTTATACATACAATAGTAAGTCCACCCACTTGCTAAAGTTCTCCAACGACTCAAACATACATACGTTATTAATAGGACATCGAAAGTATAATTATTATCTAGCTTAAATACAACTAACCCATATTATGTTCTAGGTACCAATCAGTGTTATGTTGTGGTACTTGTGGTCAATAGTGACTTGAATCTAATTAGTTTTAATTTCATTTCCTATAATGTAATACATTTAGACATAAAATCTTCCTAAATAAGCGTGTAAATTATGAGACTACTGTTTGACTTGCAAGTGAACTCAAACTTAAGCAATTCAATCAATGTTTGACTTTGTGGTAGACTAACCTACAATTTGTCTCGATTGTCTAGTGTCTACATTTAAGCTGTTACTGAATATTGAAACTCCTTGACTTTAGGCTCCTCACAAACGGGTCTTAACTGAAAGTCAATGTAGTAAATGGTAATTAGATACCCGGCGAGGTCTTTTATTTACGTTATCAGAACATTATGAGGACCAAGAATATTATGTTTCTTTATAATTTTTTACCAGTCAAGCCACAGCACACTTTCGCAAAATTGCTACGAAGTACGAACTGTGCAACATAATTGCCAAATAAACAAATGACCGTTGCTACGAAATAATCTGCGTAATTTTGCTACAAAATAAAGTTTAATTACGAAATAGTGTTAGTGGAAATGCAATCCATCTAGAATTTAACACCGCAAAATTAAATGCAGACGTACTTTAATACATTAAATAAAGCATTATTTTACCGTATTATAATATACTAACAATTGAAATTTTCACTTTTATAGGGGTGTTGGCTAATCTTAGGATTGATTTCAACAAAAGAATAATATTATATTTTAGGTGTTTAAATGTTACCATGAATACTTTATACATAAATTAATTTTCAATCAGTGTCAACATCCCTATTTGTGTGTTATATGCTGAAGTTTGATTTGATAATAGATCTAACTAAAGGAGAACCCCAGTTTCCATAGAAACTCAGGCCCAAGTAGACAAGACTGGAAATTGGCTGTTAATTAGATTATTGCAAAAAGTTCAATTTCTCCAATTTTCACGGCTGCCAGCAATGGCCAACTAAGGAAATCCTAGAACGAATCACCTTAATTATAGGTTATGATTATGTCATACTCGTGTCACAGTGCTATTTAATATGTATGTTACACTTACATTGGCGGGTGTCTATTATAATTCTACTACTTCAATGGTTTTCACCCAAAACGAATGTCATAAAAAGGTTGTATAATAAAAGCTATTGCATATTTCAAGAGATTTTATTAGTTATCATTATAATATATTAATATTTCGTGTAGTTGTGCAGGAGGCGTTATATTTCGTTAGTACCTTGCCCAATCAAGATACCATAATATACTCATTGTAAGTATGGCCACAGCAACTTCCTGATCTTCTAAAGATGTATAGGGTACGTTATCCAGTGTTCAGGACTTATTCTGAACCTTTGTCAGTCACAAAACAGGCGATTAAGGAGTCCATATTCATATAGTATTGGTTTGCAAGAAATTGTAGCGAAACTGCGAAACACATTCACCAAAACACAAGTACGAAAGCGAATACAATAGAAAATTAAAATCACTGTGTAATTGTTGATGAGTTTCAATAGTAAATAGGACTCCAAATACGCTGAAAATATTTGATAGTAAAAATATACAAGAACACGCGTAGAAAGATGAAAGATCGATGACAAATATGACAATACAGTGGTGTTATTTATAAATACTATGGTTACCAAAATGACATTATTAGGGATTACATCATCATTGTTGTCAATCGATTAATCGATGTCAAAATATTCGAAATGTAATTTAATAAAATTAGCGTAACGATTGAATGGTAATTATAATATATTACATAGTTTTGATTTATATGGAATACGAAAATATGTAAAAAATAAATTAATATTATAATTATAATCACTAAATAATACATAAAATATATTATTATGTTCCATCAATCGATCATTATCAATCGATTCAATCGATTATAAAATCGTATGTAATGAGGTAAATACTGTGAAAACTTTTTTGCATTATTTTGTTCATTTGGCAAGAGCAGCTGAAGCTAAGATTTAAATATGTTTATCTTATAAATAAGACGAATTTTTTGGTATATAGTTTACTCTTGTCTAGTCCGATGTTCTAGCACAGATATAGCATATGGTTCGGGGCCGAAAATTGGGGATCGCCTTTGCTTTGCACTTGACAGAAACGTGTTGGTTGTTCGAAGTGCTGCATTGAATGTTGATGAATTCTTGCAACAAATGAGAAGTATAATGGAAGGGAATTTATTTGCTGGCAACCTAGATGAGGTTGACAGTCTTCACTCACCTTGCTTCAGTGATTTTGCTCACCGCTTAAAACATAGTCTTAGTTCCATTACTGCACCACCTAAATTAAAAATATATAACTTATTTGGTGATAAAAACTTTATGAAAAAATCTGCTGACGTGAGTTCAGCCGTGAATTTTTTTATGAATTGTGAAGTACAACTGTGGATTTTTTTATGGAAATAGCCGGTAAACGAGCTGACGATCCATCTGATGGTAAGTGGCTATTGTTGCCCATGAACATCAGCAACACCAAAAAAGGCATCACTGATGCGTTGCCGGCCAAGAAAGAAAGAAGAAAAGACAGAACTCGCTCTCAAGCTCCCAGCTGGAGCACGATGAGTCGTTCGGCGGCTGACTCATGCTCAAGGGTGGTAGCTATCCAGGCGAACCCCATGGAGAAATAATAATATTAATAATGGTATTAATTAACAATTAAAATCAATAATACTAATATAATCCCTCGAGGGGCCATACCACCAGCGGGCCGGATTTAGTCCCCTCTTACGACACTCATCCGGCGTGGGATTGGGGTTAGTAATCTGAGCCGCCCTAATACGGCTAATACAAGGAATACAAGATATCTGTATAATTCGAACAAGGTCCCTAGAAACAAGACTTAATTTGGAACCAAAATATCACTACTGAACGATTTAAAGCATAAATCTAAGTAATACTAGTTTTGCATGTAATTTCTGTAGCTCTTAAATTAACAGTCTCAACTTGCAAACCGCAAATCTTATTATCGTCTTAACCAAAGACATTTAAAGCGAACTTCATCGCCAATCGTTTGACTTCGTCAACTAATTGCGGCGTTGAAATTGGGTGTTTCGATGTACTTTATTGTATTTTATCCAACTGGTCTCATCAGTTTTACTACATCATCAATATCGATTAAACCAAAAATTGTTATACTGTTAAAACATTTTATAATAATAATAATAATAATTTATTATAAGCAATATCTTTCGATTACACTGTTGAAAAGCAATTTGTTTCAAAGGAAAAACTAAACAAACCAAACTTTTTAAGTGGCTTCATGCTGGTAACGCATCAGAGATCCGCTTGATGTCTCCAACGCATCTGTGTTATATACGTGTATTATATAGGTGGCAACTACTCACCTATAGGACATTACTCATTTGTTAGCCGTTATTTTTAACCCTACAAACACCTTAACTTACCAGTATTATCATTGCATATATTTCATTCTGAATAATTATCCTACATCTAAACGCATGCACTTATAATCATTTGCAATATGCAATACGGATTTCAATGAGTTCAGTTCACACATTTGAAATGGCTATACGGAACATCACTTCATTACGTCCGTTAAGATAAATAAAGCCCTCAACACCTCTTAATGCGAAGCCGATTGACAGGATCGGGTGGAATAAATAACATTGTAAGCATGCCTGGAACTATCTAGACGTGTTTCATTATTACAATCCTATCCAATATGCTTTTAGGAATATTTCCGACCACATAATTTATGTAGATAAAATTATGATTTTATGCAAAACCATATCGCATAGTATAAATTTCTAGATTCCAATAAAGTAGAACATCTGTATCCTGTAGGCTCTTTATATTTGAATATTAATACTCACAAACCATTATTGTTAAAGAAGTGATACTCAGAAATTATTCCCAGAAAGAGCGTAACTGGCATTGTAGGATTTTTATGCATTTTAATCTTCTATCTATATATATAAAATTGAAAAGAGACACACCACTGATTAAACAAAAAATCTCAGAAACTACCGAACCGATTATGGTGAAATTTGGCAGCGAGATAGTTTATGCTAAGGAGACGTCAGCTAAGAACGGATTTTTGGAAATTCATCCCCTAAGGGGTAAAAATATGGGTTAGAAGTCATTTTCATACAAACCAACTTTGTCAGTTTTAGAGTTATAAATATGAAATTTTTTATGTAAGTCTATAGTAATAAACAAAAGTTAACTTTAATACATTTTTTTGGAAAATCATCCCTTAAAGGGTTAATTTAGCAGATTCAACTCAGTAGGCAACTTCGTCATTTTTGAAGTTAAAAACATGAAAATTTACATATTAGTTCAAAATTAGAAACAAAAAAGTTATTTGTTTTTTTGGAAAATCAACCTCTAAAAGGTTAAATAAGATTGTGCAATTTAGTATGGCAACTTCGTCAGTTTTGAAGTAAGAAGGGTGAAAATTTGTATATAAGCTTATAGTTAGAACAGCGCCTACAGCGAACAGCGAACAGCGTTAGAATAGGTAGAACAGCGCCTCACAACGGGTGGGTCTTAAGATGAACATGGACAAGACGAAAATCATGTCGAATGTCCATGTCACACCCGTACCGGTTGTTGTTGACGGCGCTGCTCTCGAAGTTGTAGACGAATACAATTACCTGGGACAAGTGATCCAGATGGGTAAGTCCAACTTCGAGAAAGAAGTCACTCGTAGAATCCAACTCGGATGGGCTGTGTTCGGGAAACTGCGTCATATCTTGTCGTCCAAAACACTACCTCAGTGCCTGAAGTCGAAGGTGTTCGAGCAGTGTGTGTTGCCAGTGATGACATACGGATCCGAGACGTGGTGCTTCACTATTGGCCTAATCCACAAGCTCAGGGTAGCACAGCGGGCTATGGAGAGGGCTATGCTCGGTATTTCTCTACGTGATCGTATCAGAAACGAGGAGATCCGTAGACGAACAAGGGTGACCGACATAGCTCAAAGAATTAGCCGGCTGAAGTGGCAATGGGCTGGCCACATAGTGCGAAGGACCGATAACCGTTGGGGAAGAAAGGTCCTCGAATGGCGCCCGTGTCTCGGAAAGCGAAGTACAGGACGCCCCCCGACAAGATGGACCGACGACCTGAAGAAGACAGCGGGCATCCGCTGGATTCAGAAGGCTCAGGACCGGTCAGAGTGGCGCAAGTTAGGGGAGGCCTATGTCCAGCAGTGGACCTCCAAGGGCTGATGGATGGATGGATGGATGGAAGCTTATAGTTAGACAAAAAAAATAACTGTCATGGTTTTCTCGGAATTCATCCCCTATGGGGCAAAACTAAGGGGATGTAAATATTTAAGAAACTTCGTCATTTTTGAACACTGAAGTAATGTAAAACTTGATATATTGTACCTAAGCTTATAATTAAGAAAAAAAATTGTAACAGGTTTTTTTTTTGGAATTTCATCCCCTAAGAGGTACATAAAGGGGTTGCAAGTTTTCCAGGAACTTCGTCATTATGAAAATTAATATGTAAGCTTATAATGAGAAAGAAAAATTTTGCATAGGGGACTTTACGGATGGGAGGGCAGAGGGACAGGAAGCTGGAGAGAGACCGGGAGAGGGAGAGGGAGAGGGACAGGAAGTGGGAGAGGGACAGGAAGTGGGAGAGGGACCGGGAGCGTTAGAGGGAGAGGGACAGGGAGCGAGAGAGGGAGAGGGACAGGGAGCGGGAGAGGGAGATGGACATGAAGCGGGAGAGGGACTGAGAGCGCTAGAGGAAGAGGAACAGGAAGCGGGAGAGGGAACGGGAGCGGGAGATGGAGAGGCACAGGAAGCGGGAGAGGGACCGGGAGCGGGAGAGGGAGAAGAACAGAGAACTGGAGAGTGAGAGGAAGCGGGACAGGAAGTGGGCGAGGGATCGGGTGCGGGAGAGGGAGAGGGACAAGAAGCCCAGTCCCTCTGACTGGGAATGGAAGAGGAAGAGAGAAAGAGGGAGAGGATTAATATTGAAATTTATAATCAATAAATAACACTTCAATAAAGTGTCAGAGCACCAAAAATTTGTTTTTAAAATTATTGTCTGTCTGTCTGTTTGTCTGTCTGGATCAAAGTCAAAGTCAAAGTCAAAATATTTTATTCATATAGGTATCACTGATACACTTATGCACGTCATTTTTTTGGCTTTTCGGAAGGTGCTTTGTCGTGGAGGAGAAGAAAAGCCTAAAAAAACTCCTCAGCACATCTTTTAAAAAAATATTACAAAAAAAGATAATAATACAAAAGTATTTACTATTCTGAGCGGAACTGGTTGCAGAGCTGGTCATTTCCATGCGTCTTTGTCATTTAAATACTCGTCTACACTATAATATCCCTTGCCTAACAATTGTGTCTTTACACGTTTTTTGAAAGTTTCTATTGGCAAGTCACGTATTAATTTTGGGATTTTATTATAGAAATGTATACCAAGCCCTATGAAAGATCGCTGCACTTTACTTAGGCGGAACGAAGGCGTAACTAATTGATGCATTCTTTTCGTATGGCGATTATTAATATCAAAATTTTGTTTATACGCGTTTATATTCTTCCGTATAAAAACTACATTGTTGAAGATATACTGGGAAGCTACTGTAAGTATACCTATTTCCTTGAACTTTTCACGCAAAGATTCCCGAGACCTAAGTTTATAAATAGCCCTAACAGCCCGTTTCTGGAGTATGAAAATTTGTTTTATATTGGCTGCTTTGCCCCACAGCAAGATGGCATAAGACATAACACTGTGGAAATAAGCAAAATAGACTATCCTAGCAGTTTCGACGTCTGTATACTGCCTTATTTTCCTAACAGCAAAAGCAGCCCTACCGAGTTTTGTCGCGAGATTTGTTATATGTGGGCCCCATTGAAGTTTACTATCTAAGGTCACCCCTAAAAAGACCGACGATTCCTCCATATGCAATGTTTCGTTATTTAGTTTAAGAGATTTGCTGACTTTTTTAACATTAGGTAGCACAAACTCTATACATTTCGTTTTTTTTGCATTTAATAGTAAATTATTGATAGTGAACCAACGCGACACATGCGAAAGAGCACTATTTACGTCGTCGAAATTTACTTTATTCCTTTCACACTTAAATATTAGTGATGTATCATCAGCAAATAGTACAATATCCGCTTGGTTCTTTACATAATGTGGTAAATCGTTAATGTATACCAGAAAAAGAAACGGACCCAAGATCGAGCCCTGCGGTACACCCATCACAGCCGGTGACCCCGATGACTTAATATCGTTTATGCTAACTCTTTGTATTCTATTACTCAAATAACACATCACATCAAAACCCTTGAACTGATTTCGACTTAAATTAGTTGAGTTGTTTCTTATATGTGCTCGATGTTTCTTATACTTTTGGTCATGTTTTAGAAAACTTTTCATCCAGAGAAATTAAAAGATTTCCCGGAACCAACATGAAACTTTGTATGGATTATTTTTAAAATATCAACAATTTGGTTTAAATTTGCAACAAACGTTTCTCCTTTAATTGATGAAATACATGTTTTCGAATTTTTCACGAAAAAGAAAAAACAAATTGATGTGAATATTGTTTATTTTTCAAAACCCGCTCCCGGAGGAATGATTTGTGATTGTATCGTAGGTTTTACTTTTTAAATTTCTAAATTCAATATAAACTAACCTGTTATTAAAGTTTCTTCTATAAGCGGTATAAAATTACAAATATGATAAGCATAATTTCCGCGTGCGAAGCTGCGGGCAACTGCTAGTATAAGATAAATTTATGAGAACACCGTAGAGATAGGGAGCAGTTAAGTATTCGATAAATTAAGAGAATTGCAAAACAAATGTTACTCTTAAGTATCAAATCGATGACAGAAATAAATGAATCGCAAATAAAAACTGTTTTCTTCTCAAGAATGTAAATACGGAAATAAAGTTAAAATTGAACAGTCAATAGTCAACATTTGCATACTTACTATGCAATATCAGTGTATAGTCCAGTATTTTTTATGTATCAGGACGTGATTTGTTCATTTAAACTGTTATGATAAAGTTTAGTAAAGTAAAGAGAGTATCCACTGGTTACAATAGAACAAATTTTTCCACAGTGATTTTTAGGAACCCAATCCCAAGGGATTTAGGGCAAGACTTTTTAATTATCCAAAGGGAAAGACACATTTTCTTATGTTTTATCAGTCACTTAAGCACAAAAAAATAATTACTAATATAGAGTACGGAACTTACCTATACGGAAATAAAGTTAAAGCTGAACAGTCAATAGTCAACATTTGCATACTTTGCAATATCAGTGTATAGTCCAGTATTTTTTTATGTATCATGACGTCATTTGTTCATTTAAATTGTTATGATAAAGTTAAGTAAAGTAAAGAGAGTATTCACTGGTTATAATAGATCAAATTTTTCCGCAGTGACCTTTAGGAACCCAATCCCAAGGGATTTAGGGCAAGACGACGACTAAGAATAAAAAGACACATTTTCTTGTGTTCAATCAGTCACTTAAGCACAAAAACATTATTACTAATATAGAGTGAAAACTTTACTACTGAGTCCTATCACTAATTCTTCAAACAGTACTACCGTTAAACGTCAGCACGTACATGTAATATTATTGATTACAGGGTACGGTGGTCCAGCCTTATTTGAATTGCCAATGAGACGGTACCATCGGCCGGGCAGTACCTTGGACAGGCGATAAAAACTTCATTCCTTTTCAGCTGATTGTGCGCGTTACAACTCAGTAGAATTACTGTAATCTCCCTTTTTGTAAACGATTTGTAAACTCAAGCGTTTCGACCCACTGATTATGGGGGCTCTCGCTGTATAATCAGGCCAGTTTTTCTGAATAGCAAATAGAAACGTTTACCTTTTGTTCAAATGATATTCCACCTTAATTTCAATAATTGTTTTAAGAGAATAATTATTTTACGTAAATTAACTAGAACGTTCTGTTTAATAAGTTGTTAAGTATATTCTAAAGTTACGTTAACTATAAATGCATTATGTATTACTTGTATATTTGTCAATTAGAACTTCAATTAGAAGATTTCACAGGTAATTTGGTATTTTTTTCCTATTTACTTTCTCAAGAATATTGTGTGTTTACTACAGAGCTATTTTCAAGCACAGTTTTCAAGAAATGTTCAAACTACTTCATATCATGTAGTTCAACGACCATTTATTCTTCCCTCCAAAATATCACAGACTCACTCCCTCGCTCGACTCACAAACTATATTCGTCCATAGTGTAAATCATACTATCGCGTCGGCCATTACAAGTCGTTCGATATCAGATCGGACTATCTGAAAAAGTTCCGCCTCAGCTACACACTACACACTGACCGTCTCTGAAAGAATCGAATTCGTATTCTGGAAGCGATACCATCATTAGTAACTGCAATTTTCCTCACATCAAATACACGCTTGTATCGTCGAGAGCGCTATGGATGGAATCAATAATACTTCGTAATTGCTTCAGATCTGACTTGGAAATTAAGCCGAGCGACTGGATTGCGATAAGCTGAGATAACCGCAGATGCGGTCTCGTTACCGACTCTATCTTGCCGTCAACACCGATAACAAGACTATACATATTGAATTGATGCAAAATACCATAATCTGTCGATAAGCATTAAATTACAACATTATCTGAGGCCTTACTTCTAACTATCGTTTGGTTGCGAATAATATTTCGTAAACCTTTGTGGAAACTGAAGATACATTTTTTATACCGACAAACTAGCAAACAGGTTACTGTCATGAATAGCAAAGGTCTGTTTTCCGACAAAATATGACTCTTTTTTGCTAACATGGTCTTATAACGCACAGCTTATACAATTGTAGCTGTTTGATATCCGTACATGAGAAATTCGTGAGAAAAATATTAGAAGTATTATTTTTCGTTACTCATGCTTTCTAATCACAAAGAAACTCATTTTGAGTACTTAGTAGAAAAACATGAAATAACGAAGTAAGCACAGACAGTGGAAATAAGTATAAATAATGGGTGAAGCTAGCCTTTGACCTTCGGTTCATAACATATTCAAACGAAATTGATCAGAGCTATTTGCGATACGTATGGTTTGAAAGGGCTGAATTCTAGAAACAGAAACAAATATTTTAGTCTCTCTTGTTGAAGACAATGGAGTATTTGAGCTAGCCTACTGGTGTATTGCCAAACTCACGATTCACGTAATGAATTAATAAGTTAATATACTAAGAGCATATTGGGAATATTATGTTAGACAGTTTAATCCATCATAAAATGTGGCACAGTCAATACGTAATTATAATTTTAATGACTTGATTTAAAGTTTGGAGAGTAATATAAGACTGGATAAAATGCAAAACTAAATGTTTTATTGTATGGTATACTTCCAATTTGGTCTCATTGTCACCAAGTCAGGATCTGAGATTCCAGAGAAATCGAGAGCAACCCTCACATTTCACAAGCATTTATTAAGTTTTTCATATATTTTCTAAAGCTGTTCAAGTATTTGCATAATCATTATCTCATGTGGATGAGCTAATGATAGAAGGTACAGGTCTTCAACGGTTAGGAGTGGAAAGAAAATTCATTCAAAATTATACGTAATATGGACCGATAGTTGTATCAAGGTTTGAATTTTGGGAAAAACTAAAAATTGAAAAATAAAAACTTTTAAATAAAAAGTCGAAACGCCTTCAAACTTATAAAAGTGTAAATACTTTAATGAAAAACTGAACTTCCTACTTATTCGTGTACTTAAAATTTTATTTTATACGCTATCTATTAAAATGTTGTAAATCGGTGCCAAGCTTTGCATCTAACACAAAATATCTTGATACTTAACTTTATATCGGGGTTGGCTACGTCTTACAATATTTCAATAGGTATCGTATAAAATAATACTGTACATGAGTAAGTAGGAAGTTCAGTTTTTCATTAAATTATTTTTCACTTTTTCCAGTTTGAAGGCGGTTCGACTTTTTATTTAAAAGTTTTTATGACGATTCCATTTTTACGATTCCTTGAGAGTACTCTGTGTTACACATATCAACTTTCACACGTAAATTTTGCAATTCTATACTTACTGTAAATAATGTATAATGTAAAGTCACATGAAATGCATCCACTTACATCGAAACAAGTTTAGTTAGTTGATTATTTTGCTTATTTTACAGGCTTACAGAGAACCTTTCTGTTGGGCTAGGCCGATGATATTGAAATAGCGCTGTAACGGAGCCAAATTTGTACATCGCATATTTTTTGGAAATTTTAATCTAGGTTGCCTTTGTTATCCACAGAGTGACAAAAATTTTATTATTTTAGATTTTTCTGTCTCTAAATGCCAGAACCACGCAAAAACCTTAAAAACTTTAAAGGTTTGGATGATAGTAGGAACATATTCTTCGTGTTCCGGCTGGGGGCTTTAGAACCAGTTCTATAGTTATTTTTGCCTTCAGTTTTTTATGCTAATAACCGGCAAACGAGCTGACGATCCACCTGATGGTAAGGGGCTATCGTCGCTCATGGATATCAGCAATACCAAAGGCATCACTGATGCGTTGCCGGCCAAGAAAGAGAGAACAAAAAGAAAGAAAGAACTGGCTCTCAAGCCCCCAGCCGGAACACGACGAGTCGTTTGGCGACTGACTCATGCTCAAGAGTGGTAGCTATCCAGGCGAACTCCATGGAGAAATAATAATATAATAGTAATAATGGTATTCATTAACAATTAAAATCAATATTACTAATATAATGCCTCGAGGGGCCCTACCACCAGCGGGCCGGATTTAGTCGCCTCTTACGATTCCCATCCGGCATGGGATTGGGGTTAGTATTCTAAGCCGCCCCAATACAGCTAAAAATGTCTTTAAAATTGACCGGCAACGTATCGGTGATGCCTATAGTTCACCATCGCCATTAAACCACTTATTTCCTTGGCTCATTTGCTTTTTTATCGGCTAGTGAATAACAGAACCCATGTATTAAAATAGTATGCATATTTAATTTAATTCGGTACATTAAAAATAATAATATTCATAATGTGCATTAAAAGTCCTTTTTTGTTTCACATCACTTTAACAGATGGACATATAAATGTTTTGATGAAGCCGAGTTGAATGGAACTTTACTTTCAAAGCCATATTAACTTAATTACGGTCGCTGTGGCTGTGAAGATCGTAGTGGGTTCCCTGTTTCCCGAAACAAAACTACAAGACTTGCTAGAGCTTGTCCCTTACTGTTCAATTTCAAGCCTTGAAGTTACATAATTAGCTACTTGAATATATAAATTGTCACTTTACAGTATGTCAAATTTTTAATAGGTCCTGTTAAGTTAGTCCTGATGTTAAGTGAAGAAGTGGTTCAGACTGGCAAAGCGTACTGTAAACTCGTAAGACCCTATTCACTCTTGGCTTGAAGATGCTCATATTAACAAACGGAAATCCTGATGCAGGTAAGCAATTCCAATCCTTTTTGTGATTTTGTTGGGGTTGCAGAGGCAAAACTACGAGTGTAAATGTTTCTTTAAAGTATAGCAGACAAACGAGAAGAGGAGCCATCGGTAGGTCGATCACGAATATTTGCGAAAAAGTATTCGTATCGTTGACGTAAGCAATTTGTATGACATTTTGCAAAAGCGCCCCTATCGTGCGTAAATGGTACTAAAATCGGCATCACGAATATTTGCGTCACAACTTGCGTATCGCCGCGTAACGCTGCGTAAACTGCGTAACGCTACGTGAGAATTTTGTATGGAAAACGGTGGAAAACGGCAGCACGAATATTTTTTTGACATACGGACGCTAGCTGGCTATCGTCATCTTACGAATGTTTTTTCACGGAGAATTGTTGCGTGAGAAAACTTTCGTATCACTTTTAAGCAGTGAATTTCAGTGTTTTAATTGTTTTTAAAACTATATTGAAGTAAAAATGCAAGAAAAACGTATAATTCAACGTATCACATTTTATTATTACCTATTATTATTTTACTATCACGCAGCGGAGTAATGAAATATAGAGTAGTTTCTAAGGGAAAAATATTTGTTTATATGAAAATAAGCTTAACATTGTGTGAGTAATCCAATTACTAAAATAATAATAATATATTAATATGTTGTCATATGATGATTGTCTTATTTAATTTGGTCCCAGCCAAACAAATTGCAAAGCAGATTATAATCACTAATTTGCTAAGTGCAATGAAATAGTATTTAAAATTGATATCTTCTTAGCAAGGCAGGTTTAAAAATCTAGTGCAATTAACTTAATCGTCTTTAAAATCAAACCAAAGAATTATCCTCAAAGTCAAGCTTGTGTGCATACCTGCTACTTAAGTGAAGTGAGAAATAGGTTTATGCGAAATAAAAATGCATTTCCTAATTAATAATTCTTCCATTAGTATCACAACATAATATTAGTTTTCTTTTATTAGTAAAATACCTAGAAACGACTAAAATATACACCATATAGGTAATTAAATAACACATAATACTTGAGGCGCCAAATAAAAGAAGATAATAAATAATTATATCTTTATTTCAGGCAACGAGGTCATAAATAAATACCTTACAAAATGCAGGCTAACATACTTAAACTACTATTACACGTCTTTTATAACTAAATCACTCATTTTATCACTGTTATTATTATTATTATATCACTATAACTTCAGGAATGTAGACAAGAGCTCCGTTGTAAAGCACAAAATAAATACTATATAATAGGTTGAAGTTCACTGCATTACGCGAATCCAACTTATGGTGGAGTAACAACCGGTACTTCGTCTTCTTCACCAACTACTCCACGACATTGGAGACCTTCGCGATGTAATGGAGATGAAGTCGAGAAACTTTGTATATCATAAAGGTCATTGGGTCATTGTATAAATGTATATACAAATAAGTCCTCAATAATATATGGGTACTTTTCCATAAACGCCGCAATCACTATTAAGTATTACATTGTGAATTTTGTTATTTACTTTAGTTTATATAAAATTATAAAATTCACAAAATATTAGTTTGACAACAATTAACAAACGCAGTACGGCAGACCGCTAAGGGCGCCAAACCACAGGCTAGGTAGGGACACAGAGTACTTAAACGGTAGAGATTCACCTTGACAATGTACGCGTTCGAATACCAAGGTCAAAGCGACACGAAAATATTTTTATTTTTGTAAAATATATCATTAAGTACCTATATGTTTCTTAATGTAAGGTTTATTTTTATTGAAAAGTTAATACAAGCTGTATTAACTGTGTTAAAAGTGTGATTTCATAGTTTTAATGAAATTTCTTTGCATAATTATTGTTGTAGCATACGCATCCACCGAAATCAGGATGGCTTTAATGCTACCCTGGGACAGACCGCTTAACGGGTCCACGATAACGAATTTTGAAGGTTCTTCGATATAGGCCACAACAGTTAGGCAAATGCACGGCACCTACCTGGTCTGCTGCGTGTACGCCTCGATGATCTTCCACCCGATGTGATGAGGTTTGTGATAAGCTTGAGTGATGACACGGCACTGCTGATGATGGATTGATGAAAATATACGCGTTCACGCCCGATTACACACGATTTAGATTCTTTGAATAGCGAGATTGATTTTGATGCGCGCGCGCCGACAGCGTCCTTGTACCGAGTCGAATTGCTAGACGATAGTGGCGCCATCTTCATGACAGGCGTCAAGATTGACAGGAGTGCCGGCAAGACAGATTAAAAATAACTGTCATCCGTCACTGTTGTGGCAGGCGAAAGTTAATAAGAAATTGATAATTTACGGTAACGAAACATTCCGCCCACCAAAATACCTATGGTATTTTCTGGTTAATAACGAAAAAAAAAAAGAAAAAAGATTTATAATGGATTCGATACAATAAACTTGGTTTTGATATTGATACAGAACTACAACGATTACGATTATGTATTACGATAATGCTGTTACGATTATGATACTACGATTACACTATGATAAATGATAATAAACTAACAAGATTTGCTTATAACTAAAGTATGAGGTTACGATTTAAACTAGTCTTCTGTAGGCAGAGGACAAAGTTTAACCAACGGTCTTTTGATAAGATGATTGTTTGTTGTTCTTACCACAGCGCTTCTGGCTACACCATCCACACCATGATTTAGTTCCACGACCCTAGCCAGCGCCCATTGCAAGGGGCTACGATTTTCGTCTTTTATTATCACCATCGAACCTATCGATAACGGTTGAGAATGTTTAGTCCATTTGGCTCGTTGTGTAAGAGTGTTTAAATATTCGGTTTTCCATCTGGACCAAAAACTCTGTTGAAATGCTTGCAACATCTGCCACCGATGAAGCCGATTTATATTGACATTAGCGAGATCTTCATCAGGGACAGCTGTCAAAGGCTCTAAGGTGAGAAAATGACCTGGTGTCAAGCACGAAAGGTCATTGGGATCGGAACTGATAGGGCACAAAGGTCGTGAATTTAATATCGCTTCGACTTGAACGAAAAAAGTTGTAAGCTCTTCAAATGTAAGAACTTGGTCACCTACAACTCGATAAAAATGTGATTTAGCTGCCTTAATTTGAATTTCCCACACGCCTCCCTGATGGGCGGCACCCGGAGGGTTTTGTATGAATTGAATTTGCTCCGCGCTAGAAGCCTGTTGCATTAAAGACGATAGTTGATTCCTAGCACCGATGAAATTAGTACCGCAATCCGAATAGATAACATTGCACCGGCCGCGACGACTAACGAAGCGACGAAGCGCAGCGATGAAGCCCTCAGTCGATAAAGTTGAAACTACCTCGAGGTGGACCGCCTTCGTTGCGAGACAAACAAACAAGCATAAATATGCCTTGTCTATTTTTGCACCACGGTGTGAACCTAGCTTGATGCGAAAGGGTCCACCGAAGTCTACTCCTACTTTAGAGAACGGTTTAACTTGATTAACTCGCATAGAAGGCAGGTCGCTCATGAAGGGCTGTAACGGTTGCGGGTTTGTGCGGAAACATTGAACGCATTTAGAAAGGCGACGACGAATTGTTCGTTTAGCGGCGATAATCCAAAATTGTTGAAGGAGTAAAAAATGTGTAGTATTTATACCTGGATGTAGGTAAGTCCGATGTATATTGTCGATTATTAAAAACGTTAAAGGATGGTCAGAAGGTAAGAAGGCTGGATGCTTGTGTTCGTATTGTAGACCAGATCGAGATATCCGGCCGCCCACCCTGAGCACACCCTGCTTGTCGAGGAACGGATTAAGCTTACGAAACGGTTTTGATAACGGTTTGTTATTCCGTAAGTGCGATATTTCTTCGACAAATGAATTCGATTGAACATGTTTAACGAGTTGCATTAGAGCCGAATGACGTTCAACGTTGTTAAGGAAATTGGAACCACTCGCTTGTTTTGGATTTCGAGAATTGTTAATGAAACGATTAATGTAAGAGATAATATTAACAATTTTTTGTAACGATGAGAAACGAGATAAAAGATTGTCAAGAAAGTTTGATTCGATATTTATGCTATTTTGAATTTTACCAGAAACTAAATTAACTACTTTTCGTTCTTCCGATTTAACTATTGCTTCATCGTCCGCAGTGTATAATATTATGGGGGTTGAGTTCAATGGCCACGATTTGTGATCCTTGGAGAGCCAGGAAGGACCCGCCCACCATAACGAATTGTGAAGAAGCGCACTAGGGAACTGTCCACGGGAACAGATATCTGCAGGATTGTCTCCCGAGCACACGTGATGCCAACATTCGGTAGGTGTTATGTCTTGGATTTGACTGACTCGATTAGCGACGAATGTGGCCCAACGACATGAATGAGAACGTATCCAGGAGAGAACTACGGTTGAATCTGACCATAAGTAAACAGCATCGATATTGATACGATCAAGGTATGTTTCGCGTACGAATTTATACAACTCTGAGAGAAGAACAGCCGCACACAGCTCTAGTCGAGGTAAGGAAATACGTTTAAGAGGAGCGACACGAGCCTTTGAGCAGACAAGAAATACTTGGATCGCTCCAGTGCTATCAGTGACGCGTAGGTATATAACAGCTCCGTACGCGGATTCTGAACTGTCACAAAAGCCATGCAGCTCATACGATTTAGCTTTGATACACGTGAGCTGGCGAGGTATGAGAAGGTTAGTTAATTCTGGTAATTGATTTTTGTACTTGTTCCAAGTACTAATGACCTCATCAGGTGGCGTTTGATCCCATCCAACACCGAGAACCCATAGACGTTGAATATAAGATTTGATTTGTATTGTCATGGGCGATAAAAATCCTAATGGGTCGAAGATTCGAGCGAGTTCACTCAAAATGGCACGTTTAGTACAAGGCCGATTTGAAGGTTTGATTTCAAACATGAATTTATCCGATGATGGATCCCATTTCAATCCGAGAACCTTTAAAATCGATGGCTCAGAGTTATCGAGTGATATAGATCCTGATAAACAGGCCGAACTAGGAAGATCAGAAAGCAGACGTGGATCACTGCTTACCCATTTTCTAAGTTCAAAACCACCAAGGCGAAAGAGGGCGATGAGTTGATTTTTAGCAACTTGAGCGTTATCTAACGTGTCACATCCAGTCACAACATCATCGATGTAGACGTCCGATAGAACGGTATTCCTCGCTATAGGATACGAATCCCCTTCATCTTCAGCAAGCTGTCGCAGAGTACGGCAAGCGAGATATGGAGACGAAGAGACGCCATACGTCACAGTATTCAGACGATACTCTTGGAGCGGATCATTGGGTGACACTCTCCAAAAAATACGCTGATAGTCACGATGTTCAGGCGCGATAAGAATTTGGCGATACATCTGTCGAGCGTCAGCCATAAAAACGATGTTATGTTCCCTAAATCGGAGAAGAATTTCCAGAATGTTAGGTTGTAATTTTGGACCGGTAAGTTGCGAATCGTTTAAGGAACGGCAGTGAAGATCCTTGGCCGAGGCATCGAAAACCACTCGAAGACGGGTCGTTTGCGAATCAGGACGTAATACGCAATGATGTGGTATGTAGTACTTCCCTTGATTTAATTCGTCAGTTGGAACCAAGGACATGTGACCAGAGTCGATGTAGTCAGACATAAAGTTAACGTATTGTTCACGTAACGTTAAGTCACGTGAAAGACGTCGCTCAATCGCATGAAAGCGACGCAAAGCTACTTCACGGGAGCCCTCGAAGGTGGGTTCTGAATCATTTTTAAACGGTAAGCGCACAGTGTAACGTCCAGATGAATCCCGATGGTGATCCGATACAAATTTTTGTTCACAAGATGATTCATCGGATGTCAAAGTTAACGGTCTCGGAATTGAATCGAGTTCCCAAAAACGTTGAATTAGCGAATTTAAATCGTTTTCGATGTTCAATGCAGTCGTCTGCAGTAATGAATGAGAAGCTAAACGTGTTTTACCTAAAAGAAGCCACCCGAATACGGAATTGAAAGCATCAGGTTGATTTGAGTTGCCTTTTATACGTTGGTGGAGAAGCGATTCGGTAAAAACGTCCGCGGCGAATAATAGATCGATGGATCCTGGTACATCAAATCCTGGATCCGCTAAAGGTAACGATTTGATATGTGACCACCCCGATGTGTTTAATTTAGCGATAGGTTGGTCGCCGCATATCTTTGATATTACGTGCATATCCAAAGTAAAAAGGATTTTATCGTTATTACCGATAGAACAGGTGACGTCACCGATAAGAGACGTATCTGTATCTCCGAGTCCACTTACAGTGGTAGAAGCTGCAGTAGGAATAAGATTAAGCCGTTTAACTGCTGCCTCCGTGATAAAATTACTTTGGCTACCAGTGTCGAATAGTGCACGGAACGATTGCATAACGCCAGACGCATCCCGGACTTGCACGATAGCAGTCGCCAGCAAAACGGTCGTGTGGACGGGTTCCCTTGTGACCAACGACGATACGATTTGATTTGATTCGATAGATTTATCGCGATGGAGCAAGGTGTGATGTTTCCGTTTGCATGTACGACACGAAAATATTGATTTGCAGTCCTTTAATTGATGGGATGGTTTTAAGCAATTAAAACACCATTGTTTATCATTAGCGATTTTCATCCGTTCATCGATAGATTTTTTGATAAACTCAGAACATGATGAGATTGAATGTAAGTCACCACAGAAACAGCATTTACTGATATAAGTTACGATTTTGGATTGCGATTGGTCAGTCGGTCGGTCGCGGTCGGTCGCAGCGACAAGTGAATGAGACATGTATAGACGTTTGGGTTGCACGGGAGTAGAAGACCTTTGAAAAGATTTTGATTTTGATGACTCAGAGAAATGTGTGTCACGTAATAATGCTTCACACTTCGATTGCAAAAACCCTTTAAGCTGTTCATACGAAGGAAGTTCTAATTCTGAATACTTTTCTTCAAAACTGCGGCGTAGATCAGTATCAAGCTTCGATAAAATATGATAAACGAGTATAAAATCCCATTGACTAACCGGTAAATTTATTGTTTTCAAAATACACAAGTTTTCTTCCAATAAGTCAAGTGATTTTCGAAATTCATGACCGTTATTGCATTTGAAGTTAATATTCAAAATATCACGCCAACAAGTAAATGCTAAATCCCGTTTACTTTTATACCGGGCGGTGAGAGCGTTATATGCGCTGCGATAGTGTTCATGAGTCATCGGGAACGTTTTAACGATCGACAACGCATCGCCGCTAAGGGAAGATATAAGATAATGAAACTTCTCCGTGTCACTAAGCGAGGTTGAATTGTGTATTAACGCATTAAAAGTATCAAAATATTCAGGCCATTTTTTAATATTACCGTTAAACGACGGAAGTATGATTTTCGGTAACCGTATGTTAGATGATGAACAACTAGGAGGTTGAGGCGTGTCACTTTTAGTCAAATTGCGATGAATCGATAATACCTCATAGTACATTTCATCGAAACGTTCCTGAATTTCACTATCTGTATCGTTATCCGAATCATTTAAAAGTTCCAAAATTGTAAAATGCGCGTCTTCGAAATTCGCGGCAATTTGTTTAATGTTTTGATGATATGAAAAGAATAAATCTCGCTTAGATGAGTCAGTTGCAGCTAAAATACCTATTTCTAAGGCCTTTGTTATACGATTATAAGCAATGGTTCGTCTTCTACGCAAAGAAGGCAAGTCTTGAACGTTGTAACCGATATCCACAGATTTCGACTTCGACTTCTTTAAAATACTTGATTTACGTGTAGAATGTTTACTTAAAAGCGACATGGTTTTATAACGTTAGATAATTTGTATAGTTGAATAATAAAACAATAATTTAAACCTTTAAAATTGTGTTAGAACGTCAATGCGATATAAAACGATTGTAAGTAAACAAGTAGATTTAATGCACAAAAACAATGTCTCAAGCATAAAACGTTAAGAATGCACTCAATAGATAACGAGTATTGACCTTGACCGTGATGTCTATAGAAAAATATTACCATACAATATTGACCCCTAGTTAGTATGAACGCACGTATAACGTATGGGTCTTTTTATCTTGGTCGGATTATAACCAGAGGTTTGTACACCCTGCGACACGGGACGTTTGTTATTCGATACAAAAAAGATACAGATCAATACTTGATGATAGGGTGTACATGAAGTAAGTTGAACGATTAATATAGTCTATGACCAAATGACCAAAGTTAAATCGCAAGACAAGTGAATCACTTTGCGAGTACTCTGTGGTAACACGTAATGAAATTGCGTTTTTGATGCGTCGAAGCAAAGCGACGACGCGCGTTTATATTTCGAACTACCTCCTTGATATGAAATATAAAATTGTACGATTGAATAAACGATATGGAGTCCGAAATGAAATTATGTTTTAAGATAACGTTTTTAAAGGATGAATGTTATTGATGTATGATGTGTAAGTATGTTAATAACGTGATATGTGATTGGATTATTGCGAGCCGATATTAAATTAAGCACCGATGTGATTAGTGATTGCCTAATTTGTGATCCCACAATAACCTACGATTATTCTCGAACTTGTTCGATGGTGATAGTTAACACAGATATTTGATATGAACTTCTGATCGGATGGAACAGCCTAGAATGCGATGGCTATCTACAGTTCTTATATAAAACAATAGATCGATAATTATATTCTAAGCTAACGATTAATAACCAGAAATACCACAGTAAATTGATGGGGTTTACGATGTGAATTGGTGGAAGTCCCGGGTTTCGGCACCAAAAGGGAATGTAGCATACGCATCCACCGAAATCAGGATGGCTTTAATGCTACCCTGGGACAGACCGCTTAACGGGTCCACGATAACGAATTTTGAAGGTTCTTCGATATAGGCCACAACAGTTAGGCAAATGCACGGCACCTACCTGGTCTGCTGCGTGTACGCCTCGATGATCTTCCACCCGATGTGATGAGGTTTGTGATAAGCTTGAGTGATGACACGGCACTGCTGATGATGGATTGATGAAAATATACGCGTTCACGCCCGATTACACACGATTTAGATTCTTTGAATAGCGAGATTGATTTTGATGCGCGCGCGCCGACAGCGTCCTTGTACCGAGTCGAATTGCTAGACGATAGTGGCGCCATCTTCATGACAGGCGTCAAGATTGACAGGAGTGCCGGCAAGACAGATTAAAAATAACTGTCATCCGTCACTGTTGTGGCAGGCGAAAGTTAATAAGAAATTGATAATTTACGGTAACGAAACAATTGTTTTTTCAATTTACATGTAACTTTTGAACGCACCATTCATTCGTTCATTCATTCACTTGGATCCCTCTCTTATTTACGATAGGATGACGTCACTTGCGTTGAACTTGCGAGTTGACGCTAGCGTAACGCAAGTAACTCGTGATGCCAACTAACGTCTACGTAAACTACGTATCGTCAATTCGATACGGTGACGCTACGAATGTTTTAAAAACTCGTGATCGAGGTACGGATGGTAATTTAAGTGATCACCGTTACCCATGGACACACAATTAACACCATAGTTTATCATACTCACCACCGATGCATTGCCGGTCAAGAAAAAAGAGAAACAGAGATATTATTGGCTCAAACTCGCAACAACATTGAGACATACATAGGTTATTATAATAATAATATACTAAGAAAACACGGGCTAAGTCACGGGCACAGCCGAAGTAATGGTATATTTCGCATTATGTGTGAGTTCTGATGCTATTGCAGTGAAATTTGCATTAAATTAGAAAAAAAACATATTGAGCTGCTAACACTTCAGTTTCAATTTAAAAATGCTTTCCTGTAATATAAAAGAACGGAGGAGCTAGTTTAAAAGTCATATCCAGCTAATTACGCTGCGGTCTTCGGGCGTCTGGCAAAGAGAGAAGCGGACGTTCTCTGATTAAAATAATATGTAAGAAAATTGTTTCTGAATACATTATTATTTTCATTTATTATTCCTGCTTTATTTTGACGATCTTGCACGTACCAATCGCGTTTACGATTATTCCCTTGTGTATCTAATTTCTCCCAATCTATATATTATTATATAGATAAAATACAAAAAATGTTTGTACGGATGTCCTTTATAGACTCCGAAACAATCCAACCGATTTGCCTCAAAACGGTTTCATTTAAAAGACAATAATCCGAAGCTGGTTTGAGACCACTAAAATAATGCATTAAGCGCATTCGGTCCATTGATGAATTCGATTTTCTCATAAAACAATTTGATGATACACATTATGTAAGAATGGCGCATATACAGACTGTCAACACAAAAATACTGATTTGTCATTGTCCTTTGAAATATTATTAGCATCAGCGTAGTGGAACACGCTGGGTATCCACTGTTCAAAATATAAAATTGGAATTGTAGGTGTTACAGTGGAAAGATTAGCCTCAATTTTAAGTTATAATTTTGGAATATAAACCAATAAAAATATACAATGCAATATTCTTCGATTTATAAACATTTTAAATTATTAAAAAATCGTGTAAATCCCGCCATCCTTCATCGCCGAACCCACAAAATGATTTACCTATTTATAGTTCCTTATTCCTATTTGTATATTACAGGAAAATTTTAAAATTTTAATTAAGATTTAAATTAATAAAATTAGAGTTAAATCTTATTTATAAGTTAACATAAGGCTTCTCTAAATAATGTGTAAGCTGTAAGATTTCAATTATGCCACTAACTTCCATTTAATCTGATATTAAAAAGCTACTGCAACCCACCGGATTCAACCCATTAATGGCCTAGAGTACTGAGCACGGGTCTCTCCTCACGTCGCAACTCGCAACCCACTAGAGACGTTTTACTCCTGACGACAGAGATAAAATATCTCATCTGTAAGTAACACTTGCCCCACGCCACTCCGAGACGTTACTTGCATTGCACGTTGTAAATCTGGTTCTTCTTTCTGTTGGGGTAATGTTTTTTTAAATAGATAAACCCACTCATGCTTCGATATCGCAGCAGTTACTATAGTAAAGAAAGTATACGCTATAGTTTCAACCCATGGCGCATTACTGAGAACAGACCTCTCCTCGTTAGGAAACCTAGAGCATACAGCAAACACCACTACGCTGCTCTAGTGGATTCTTAGAGGGGTAAGTGTCCAGCCCAAGTATCCTTAAAGAGCTCCTTATGATAGCAATTGGGATCGGCGGTTTTACGAGTCCTCCAAAGCACGAAAACGCTGAAAAATTTTTAAGCCGCCTGCCGTCCAGCACATTCAGGCTATGGCAGGTTCAAAGTAGCAACTATGCCAAGTTATAAAGGAGACTGGGATGGTTTCTAACAATCTTGGGCTAGAAGATCAATCACTACTATTTAATTATTCATCCCTTGCAATTTGATTCAATAAGTACTTGGTCTTATAAATACTTATAAGTAATAAATCAATTACGATTACGATATCGACTTATTTTGTACTTAACTTAAATTTACAAATACTAATTTTTAACTTATCTTTTTCTAAATTGAGGATTAACTTGATATTTAATATCTCAAAATATAAAAATATGACCGTAATTTCAAACTCTCATTTTACTTGTTTCGGCCGGTAACCCAAAAGTCCCGGTCTTCTTTATACAAAATGCTTGAAAAATCCCGTTTTTCTTCGGAGTATCTTTCCTTCGGAGTTATTTTTATAATTAGTCAAATGTAATGTGGTCTTCATGTTAAGAATAAATTAATTTATCCTATCCTAAGCCAGTGTCACCATGACCATAATGCAGGTTGTCCAGGTCAAAATCGCGAGTACCCATTTGCATTTAAAAATAAACTTAAATTAAGATTGCTTTACCATAATATTACAGCCATAACAGTGAATGAACAAAAAAGTTCATTGAAACGTTTTTCAATCGTATGCATTTTCATACAAAACGGTATTCAAATTGTAAGCTTGGTAAAAAAACCTCCTTTAGTTTTGGTGTAGCAGATACTGATTTAACTCTCATCGCTTGTTGATTTTAGCTGGGGCTAGCTTATGCCCAGATTTTAATTACAACATACATCGTCAAAAGGTATTCGTTATAAATTTTAAACGATCTTTCGCACCACCCGCCACAAAGCCTGTGAATACGGCTTATGAATTTTATGAAATCCAGCTAACATTCGATATTGAGCTAATCTTGTAACGTAAACTAATAGTCTATTAAAAATTAAATACATTGATACACAGTGCTTTTAAAATGTAATCTAAAAACGGAAATAACATGTTTCAGTTTGTACTACTTTATGTGTTAAGTACTCGTTGACAATATGTATTAGCACAGCATCACAGAAGACATGTATAACATTAATACAGTATTATTGTAGTCAGGAAGCTTGACCTTAGTCGCAATCAAATGGATATGTAATACACTACAGTACTATACTCTGCCCTATGAATATTATAAAAGCAAAACGCGGTCAACTGATATCTTAAAATCAGTCAAATTCTATACCATTTAATTTTATTTTACGACCCAAATAATCTTATTCGTTCAGGTTTCAAAATATCTGATTAAATACACGTATAAAACTAGATTATAAAGTAAATTACCCCTAAATATAACAATACCGACTACTATTTTTAAGAACAAGTTGTGGCTTATACTAAAAAGTAAAATCCATTCATGCAGACGATACAAGCTCAAAATAATTTTACAACTATTTTTAAACCCGATACCATTGAAAAGACATGATGTAAAATTGTTAATAATTTTTCAGTGTCATATTCACAATCGCCCCAACTCAGAAAGGTTCCTTTATTTAGCTGTAAGGAGTCCATAACTAATTGACATTAAATATGTTAAGTATCGATTCCTCTCAGAGTCATTTTATTAACTTTAAGTAACCCTAGTGCGGAACAACGTCTAATAACCTTATCGATTAACATATCGATAGAGTATTAGTGTAGCCACATGTAAAATACGTTGAGAACACATAAAAAATAATACTTATTTTAGTGCTTTTAGAACGATGATTTATACTAATATAGTAACAAGAAATTCGTTTACTATGTTTTCTTACTTAAGAACATTGCAAAGTAGCTATTTTCTTTAAAATAAGATAAAAAAACTCGCAATTTTATATAACGGCAATACTATACCTAGTAGTACTGTAGTATCTGTGGCAGTACACTGTACAGTAAATGTCAATTGTCAGTCAATTCAATGTTGATATACGTATTATATTGTTGGTTTGATTTCAATCTGAATTGAATTGAAAAATTTCATTTTGTTTAATATCGCCAACCTATTTATTATATAATATTATCATATACATGTAAAGTACCTACACTTTCAAATTAGCGAATATGATAATAACTTATGTTAATAAATAAGGGGCACCAAGGTTGTGAATTGTGATCAAAACAACTGTATCGTTTTTTAAAGGATATGGAGTGTATAATACCGCGAAAAAGAGTTGCAAATGGTAAACCTCTCTGTCTGTGCCTTGGCCCTACATGTCTATGCATTCTAGCGTAATCAACAAATTCAATAAAATCGGCGAAATCCGCGAAAACAGACATTTTGCTTGTGAAATTACTCAAATTGTAAACCTAATGTCAACTGAACGTCAAAATCAATCCTAAGTAGAGTTTAAGTAATGGTATTTGTATAATTAACTTTAATTGCCATTAAGGGCCTATAACGGTCGATTAACTGACTCTGGGAGTGACTAATTGTGATTCTGTACTAAGGAGCGATTTTAATGACCATTAAGTGACTCTGAGTTGGGGCGAATATGTGCTACAAGCAGCGTAATATCGATGTGACCCGGTTACTTACAGTAGCTCAATGCTTGCTGCTACAAGTGTCTAGGGAAACTCCAAGCTGTTATTATAAGAGAATTTATGACGTGAATTGCTGCTAAGTTCCAAGTTTGCTACAAACAGTACAACTTGGCCAATGTTTTGACGCCGCGAACTAATGTAACCCACGAAATGGAAAGAAAAGCACGCCACAAACTCGTGTTTCAACGTTTTGTGAACTTTATTTGGGGATTTTATGAAACTTTTTCGTGTGTCAGCCACATAAATTGTAAAAGTGAATTTTCAGTGGAATTTTTGTTCGAGCAATTTATTGGTTATGCGTTTTACATTTATATATCTAACTATTAGCAGTTTGTAGTCCATCTAGGGTTCAGTAGCAATCGAAGCATAGACATTCCGGAATACGTTACCACTACTGAAAATGAAGCCTTGGACATCTTTTCTGTTGGCTGTAGGTTTGGTGTCAACAAGGAGGATGTTTCGTGGACAATCTGATCAGATCCAAAAGTAAAATAGTCTTTCAAAGGAAGTCTATCCCCGGCCAGGATCTCACAATCGAAGGGGATGTAAAGCCCCGAAGACTTATCGTTAGATAACAGTCGTTAAGCCACGTCGAATACCTTCAGGCTGCATGAAAAGTTCCGAACCTTGGGATAACCACTAACCCATCCAATTATCCATCAAAACCAATCTGTACTGGAACAGCGTGGTAAAGCATTTAATAGGTTAAAGCCATGCTTTCAGGATAAGTGATATAAATACTGTTTAATTACGAAGGTCTATTTAACTTTCATTCACCTAATATTTCAAAAATATTATCCTCATATTATAAATACATTACTAATACATCGTTTAACCCAATTCACAACAATGAACGGTTAAGTGCGGACGACACGCCATTAAACAATTACCTAATCTTTCATGGAATGTTTCATGCAAATTTTATTGCAACACTTCTGGCCATTGTCATGCCAACATAAAATAATTTAATATTACACTGTATTAATTACCTGGTTTGTTATTTATTGTCACACTTCAAATTGGGAATAGTTTATACTTTTTATTCCTTTAAATTTAAAGGAACAAAAAATATAAAATCTGCAATTTTAGGGAAATTGGTCAATTCCCGGTAGTCCCTTTTAGAGTTCGATTTCCCGAACTAGGAAGACTTTTTTATTTTAGCACAGCTTAACCAGACAACTGGGAATTAAAATTGGCAGGATTTTATTAGTTTTTTTTATGTCCCACCTCACATCGTATTTCCAAAAGTCAGTCATGACCATTTCATTTTTAACTTGCTTCGGTTAATGTCAAAGTGGTAGTTAACAAGTAGGTACACAACTGTTTTGGGCCAACAAGGCGTCGCTTATTTGCTGGATATTGATACGAATGTAAATTAATATTTAGAAAAAAAAGCCTGACCATTAAAACATACTGAAAAGAAGAAAATAAGATAATTTAGTTATAGCTAATACATACATCAAACTTAGTTAAAAATAGTTCGAATGGAAAAAGGGAATCGATATATTTTTTTAAGTAAACTGTAACTGTTTAGTAATAACTTAACCGATATTACTGTAATTTAGTTCGTAGACAATAATTCATCAACATTAATGTAATTTCGTACAGCGACTCGAATCATTTACAAAGAGGTTTTGTATAGATTACTATTTGATTATTCCATAAACTTGGCTCGTCGCGTTAGCGGTCTCAGTCATTCTCGCAGCAGGAACTTACTAGCATGCTGTTCAGACTATGATCGATCGAACACCGTGCTTGGTCGAGTCCGCTAGCGGCTAGATCATTACTGATATGCCAATGGCGCACGCGCTCCGAAACGCCCTGCTTGTTATTAATTGCCCCACGAACAAAAGCAAATGACTCGATAGAGGTGATCCTCTGAGGGAGGGTCGACGTTATCCATTCACAGTAGACGTCCGTGCGAAAGAGAAATGTTCATTCACGATAGGAGAAATTTATGACTTTGATTTACGCGAGACTTTTCACGTGGCTCTCAACGGTTGAGTTCCTTCGTAAATAGAAAAGGGTCTCAGCTTGACGTTTTCGTTATTATTGCATATAAGGGCCGAATCGGTGTCACTATTCAACTTCGATCGACCGTAACGGATGGATATTAGATATGGATTGGGCGAGATAGCATTTGCATATTTTGTTTTCCTTTACTTTTTCCGGTGCTTCGAAATGATGATGGATCGTGGATTTTTATGATGTAATGTTATCCATGCGTGATGTATAATATATTATATAATAATTATTTCATCTTTTTAGAATGATCTAACTAAAATTTTCTGTAATATTTATAGGTAAATAACAATGATGTTTAAAAAACAATAGATACGTCATGCCCTTACAAATCAAACAAAAAATCTGTTCTGAAAAGAGCTACACACACACGTTTATATCTCAGATTATAGACCTTTCTTCTGTAATCTGAGTATTAAATTATCATGACCCATCACGAACCATGTCATTGTGTCGCCAACACATTCTGTCTGTAGCTGGTTCAGTAAAAATGTTCTGTTATATTTATAGGTAAAAAGCATTAAATTATCTTAACCCATCGTGGACACATCAACCATATCATTGTGTTGACAACACATCCTGTTATAGAAAATATCGGAAAATACCATTGAAAAAGTCTTTTAAAATTCCAAATTAATGAATTTTACAAGACTCTATACAACATCACTTGTTTCGAATAAACTAATGATAAGGTTTTATAGGTAAAAGCAATAAAAAACCTTGTCCACAGACGACAATTTTGTATGACAGGAGTTTCGTATAAGTTGAAAGCAGCACAAATTAGTGCGCTGTCTCGTGACAAACGCAAAATTATTACGTAGTTGTTGTCATCACATTGTTCAGGCTGCAACCACGGTTAGGTGGTTTTATCTCTCACAATTTCAATTTTTCATCTGCAGCTGTCAGCTCGGCGGCGGCAGATAAGTAACGTTCGCATCCCAGCGCAAAAGTTTGTTCACTGCCAGTGTGCGCTTCACTTCCTTTTATAAAGTTTTTGTATGAGCTGCCCACGCGATATCAATAATTCTTCCATTTATATACCATCCAGATCTGTAGACCGTAGACCCAAAGTTCCAATAAGTATATAATACCAGACGTCACTGAAGAAATTGTGTTATCGAATAGCTGAAGTAGTTAACTGTAAGTTAAGCGAAGCAAGAGTGGGTTTGCTAGCATCCTATAAATAATTTAATTTTTCATCCCTTGTCTCTTTTTTCAATTCTAGTGACTATTGAGAAGAATAGTAGAAAGATAAAATATGTTTTTACTTAGGTAACATAAAGATGCGCTACATAAAAGACAGCCTTATAAAAATTGTATTGTATTGTTGATTTTTTAACGTTATGTATAATAAAATTAACCGATGTGATAATAATAGGAAGAAATCAAAATAAAACAAGTGGCAGGAAGTAAGTCGTTATATTTATAGCTCAAAAAATGTGAGAAGATTTTTTTTGTCCTGGATTTATGGGGATATTATTTTCGTTTCCTGTTATATTTTTATTTGAATTAGAATTTGAGTACCTGAATTTCATTTCATTTTTATTTTGTGATCATGATAATTGGGCTTAGAGTTATTATCATTTTTGAGGACATGTATTAAACTATAATACTATTTATATTACCATATTTATCGGTAGATATTAAACTATACTTACGTACCCCTATTTTTACCCCTTATTCTAAGATTATAAGAGCTCGTGTTCTTCAATCCCACTAGCTTACTGAAACACCTATTTTAAAACATATATTTTCTTCTTTTACCTTGAAATTGATTTACAGTTCTACAGATTCTGCACAACTCAAAACATTTTAAGATCAATGGGTATCTTTAGTTTCATCCCAAAATTTAAATTTTCAAACATTTGCCCATAACTTAAATTGTTCAATTTTAAGGCTACTGAACATTGTCCTACAAGCATACAATTCGGGCTTGATCGGTTTCCTTATTCCCGTGAAAAAACTTTAGATTAAAGCTCAGTTTGGGAACCGCAGTATTTAATCTGCCAAGTTATGCTATAAAATTGGTACAATACTATAATGTAAAGCAAAGCGTAGCTCCCACTCAACTTGTCTACGCTTCCGAGCCCCACTTAGCTTTGTTCTATCATGATACTTCAGATAGTTTCCAACTTTAACTTATTGCATTACTAGGGTTGACAAAGCCTCTGTTTAGTAACAGTCGTGTTTCTATTATTTAGGTCAGGATGTCATATTTTTTATCAAATTTTATTCGTACTATTTCCAGTCACTATCATTTTATTTATTTTGAAATTTAACCTAGATACCTTAACCTACATCTTTCGGTACACTTATCGATATACTATAATAGAAGTCTTAAAAAATTAAGTTTAGTACAATTTAGGGCACCAAAGGTAGATTTTTGAAGATGGCGCTTCGAGATAGACTTTAAAATTCCGAGTCAGAGCCAAGTTGAAGAAAAAGTCTAGGCACGTAGCACTTAAATCTACTGAACTAAATAATTTTGAACCTTCGAACCCGTCCACGTCGCCCTAACGAACACGAGGTAAAGGCAATAATCGTACCCATATATTTGATAGCCGAATAAATTACTCATAAGTGGGGCCAAGTTCCGCATTCTGTCACAAGTAAATATTTGAGTAACAAGTTAATCACTGTCTTCGATGCCATCGAAGACTTCACTTACAAATATTGGCATCTAAAGTTGTTGAATCTGTCAGTTTGTTCAGTGTTATTTTACGGACAGTTAATTAAATCTGTAGGTTCTTAGTTTGACTTGGCCGAACTTTACACCGATAACAACATTAATGAAAACTCGTCTGGATTTAGGCAAGTGGCGGTGACAGGGGTGGAGGGTTGAGGGCGGGCGGGGTCGTCGTACGTTGGCAGTCAGCGCCGCGTTGTGGCTGTGGCTACGTCGCGTCGGTGCTACGGCGCTCGGAACTCGCGAGATCGGACGCGGAGCTTAATGTAAACGACAATTTGAATTACGAACTCACTGCTCAATTTTCGTAAATGGAGACTTTTCTTCGCACGCTACCATGTTAGGTGAAATGTGTTTAGTGTATCGAATGGATGTGTTTGTAATACGAGTATGTGCTTCAGCGTTTTTCTGTTTTTAATGGGTGCACTGCATTAAAGGTTGTCACCCACTTTTGGTAAATATGACCAGTTTGTGTATCTTGGTCCCTCGGGTTTATGAATTTTTCTATGATGCAGTCAATGCAAAACTTGAGAGTTTACGTTGTAACTTTTTGGCTGACCTAACCATTGGAGCTGATAGTTGCCTGTTTAAAGTTTATGATCGTAGTACTTGCGGAATAATAATGATCAAACAACAAAACCCTGTTGAAATAATGTCATTCACTAAGTGTCTAAATGTAAACATAGAAATATATAATTCATAATTACCGCAGTTACTGAAACAAAATTTGTAAAAAAATATTTAAATTTAAATAAAAATTAAGTCTATCATCCGATGATATTAACCATTTTACACAGTCAATAACAAAATTATTAAATCATGACTAAAATATAAAAAAGCGATTTTAACATCTGACCCACAAACGTCTATATGTTTTGTATGTAGGTTTATGATAGTAAGAACATAATTTTAAATATTTAAACAGAAGCACTATTCGTTATTTTCAACATACCTATGTAACCAAATTAGTAGTTTTTCAGACCAATTTACGTATATTGTGTTAGTATAATGTAATGCCTACATTAGAAGCAAAGACATTATTTCCAGAAATTATTTATGCCCAATATTCTTTCCAAATAAATTAAATGAATTAAAATATAAGCTTATTAATAGCTTATTGATATGAATTGAACTCTGATGAAATGTATAGCATGTTATCAAAAATAATTAAACAACAAAGTACAATATCACTTGATTTTCCTAAAATAAATTATCACTATAATTTCAAACTTATTTGACTTTTAAGTTACTTTCCCAACGAAAGTTCTTAAAGTTAGCCAAAGGCTCTAAAAGACAAATAATTAATCACTCTTAGAAATTTGTCAGGCTACATTTAAAGGGCCTGTAGTTACTAGATGTTTTGTTTATATGGAATTTTCTTCAAAAAACTAACTAATTTTCTTAAAAAAACTATTATTAATTTTATTTCTAAGTGATAATTGGTTAAAACTGATTTTGTTAATATCCATCCACCTTTGGGTACAAGTTCACTTTTTCCACGTATGCACCCTGATGCAGTGCAGACAAGACTATAAAGATAACTTCCTTGTATTGAATTTCACTGGATTCTATTATATTATGTATTTTCATCAAATTTAATCCTGTCGATATTTTGTATCGGATAATTTAGATTCGTCATGTCCGTCAGTCCGTGTGTCCGAAGCAAAGCGCCGAGACCCTTAGTGCTAGAAAGCTGTTATTTAGCATGGATAAACATATTTATTAAAATTCCAGAATCGAATATAATACAATAAAATATTGAAAAACATTTTTTTGCAGGGTACCTCCCCTAATAACAGGTAACGTGAGGATGATTTTTTTATTCGTCACGCACCCTAATATGTGTATGTTTTCAACGATACCCGTTGAAAAGGTCTTCCAAAAATATTATGGGTCTTCCAAGACCATTTTTGGAATTAGGGGTCCGTTTGTAAATTTACATTGCGACAAGTGAAATAATTCTCAAAAATAAGTTATATGATGAATTTACAAGATAAACTATCACGGCTATATTAGCATAAGTAGTTAATGAGTAATAGTCAAACTCACTACTTCGGAACTCTACATTGTGCGTGGCCTGAAACACACTTGCATGTTTTTTTTATTGTCTAATAGCGTAGCAATGCAGTGTCGAAGACCTGGTAATTAAGAGAGTAACTTTTTCCGGTAAAGCGTCAGGATATTCTTTTGATGTTACCGATTTCTTTTCGCAGCGTTATTGACTTTCTACTCTGAGATAAACTTCTAATATATTTGAATCATACTCATAATCCCGTAAAGATGTCCTGTGTTGCGGTTTTGGATGGATGAATGCACAGAAGTGACACAGACATGACACCTACACCTATAATCTGAAAAGATTATGTATATTCCTTAAAATGTCTGCAACGGGTATCAAACCCGGGACCCCTCGCTTCGCAGGTAGGGTCAACTGGGCTATACAGTCAAACCCATTTCATGTATATAATGTCCTCCATTTTTGAAGTCTGTGAAAAAACCATGTCATTTGGGAATGGATATTTACTATTCGTGTTATGAATATCTGTTAAGTGACTTTGTAGCAGGATGGGACTGTATTCTCAAAAGTGAATGTTATGTTAAATTACATGGGCCTGAACTATTTGACCAAAAATTAAATAGTTTTTTAGGCATTCGAATATTTCACCATCCGTTATGCAACGATTACTGAGGTGGACTACTTCACGGGTTCTATAAAAGACGAACTATGAAAAGTATACATCTAATTACTATGCTGACTGTACTAAATATTTTTACACTGTTCATGAATTTATTTCGATTCGTTTTATTACTACAAGAACAAACACTAGACTAATTTATAAGAATCATCATCATAAATTACAACATACAGACAAAAAATAATGTATTCGGCAACAAATAAATTCGAATAACACTACATTTTGTATGTATGCATGCAGAAGTAATTTACTTTCACACACTTTAAATTTGTTTACCGCAGCACCAAATAAAATGATTTGACCGCGCATTTAACACGAAATCGGTTCTCTGGACCCACAGATTACCCCCAATAGATACCGCATAAGTGAAATTTTCTTAGAGTTTGAACTCACAAAATTTGGCGGAAGATGCGGCTTGCGGGGGACATCAAAATGCGCTGTGATTGGCTATTTCTAATTCATACTTGAACTTGACGGATCAGTATTGGTCGACACTAATGTCGTGAACATGCAAATGCAAGTACGTGTTGGCGCGCGTCAGTTGCCTTGTATGCGGTATCTGTTGGGGATAATCTGTGTCTGGACCCCAACAGACAATGTTATCTGCAGTTTATATTCCGGTGCATCAAAATTACTTAAAACGAAAGTGTCACAATGATTTTAAGTTAGTCGCAAGGAAGAACATTGGAACGGATGTAGAATTTGCATTAGAAAGCTACTTGTATGCAGCAGTCACGTGCTTTAGAATTTGCGCAGCTCGTGCGTGTCTCCTTCAAGCGAGAATCCGAAATCTTAGCAAATTTCAGTTGAAAAGGATTCTTGAAAAGCGTAATTTTATTTTGTTTTCCTTATTTTTTTATTGGTACATGTTATTTGTCAGATGTACAATCAATTTTACAGAACTTTGACACTTAGTTGAAAAGAAAACTGTAAGAACTGTATGAAGAAGTTATTATCTAAGAAGTTTTGCTGGGAACCATTAAATATGTATCCTAAAAATAATTCCTTAAGACCCCTCTGACGAAAGGAAGTGATAATGTCAATACAATAACATTGTACAAAGGATCTACCTTCAAAATTTTTAATTTCTAATTCCAGACAATTGTAACAAGCTATTGGTACTAGATATCATCCATAATCTTTCATTTCACTATATGTCAATTTTTGATAATCATGCCTTGTATGTGATACTGTGATATTCAATGCTACAAATATTTAAGTAATGAGCTCATTTTTTCATATTGTTCTTGGTATAGAAGCTTAAAATAGACGTTTGTAAGTCGTTTAGAAGAAACCTCATTGCTCTGTTTAATCATAAATATGGTTAATAATTATAATCAGAAATTGAAAAAAATCCATGATCAACATACCTAATGCTGTATTATAGAACTACCAACTCATGCCTAACCAATCATTAGTATGCGCAGTAAGAAGTAAAATACTCGTTGGGTGAAAAACCTCTTTTCACACGCAAGTGCCACTCAACGACGAGTGTTCCACTCATTCAACACTACCATTTTCCTTTGCTTTCACTGCATTCCACAATTCCCAAAATAGTGATTTTTCGCATATTTCGAAGAGCAGCGAAAACGTGACGTGTTTACATACCACCCACTACTACGTACCTTTTGTGGACCGCTCAAACAACTTGTGACAATTGTTTGTCACTGGGTTAAGAACAACATCGAGCGCTGTTGGTAATTTAATGATTGTGTTGTCGTGAGTTATTTATGTGCTTCGGAGGGTACTTAGCCGTAGTTAACGTTAAATAGCAATTGCATAAAGGACTTCTGACAGCTAAAGTTTTAACGACTTTTTTCGGGTGTGAGATGAGGTGACTTCATCCTTCATTGAATCTAGGATACGAGCAACTTGATGATCAGCAGACCAGGCCACGGCAAATAATTCTTACTATTGGAGGTTGCTGAACTACTCATTAACCGACTTCAAAAAGGAAGAGGTCCTCAATTCGACTGTACTATTTTATGTTTGTTACCTTAGAACTTTTGACTGGGTGAACCGATTTTGATTATTCTTTTTTAATCAAAAGCTGGCGCTTGTCATGTAGTCCATCTAAAAGAGAGATTTGACGAGTAGTTTTTGAAGTATCCCTAATTTTGAAGTCAGTTATTTTTTATCAAGAATTATTTTATTCCCCACTTGTATATGGTAGTACAGTACTGGATAGTTACTAACCTCCTTAAAGAAGAAGTTGCATATCATTTTAAATGTTGCGATCGAAAACTCTCGAAGCTTACATTAAGAGCATCTCTGAGGCTAAGTTTCATTATTATTATTAATATTATTTCTTGCTTCCTCTTTATCCAAGATCGTGTCATTGGTGTATTTGATGTGACAGTTACATATATCTATGAAAAAACCTGTGATTGTTGAAACTCACATCAAAAAATAACGTGAATAACAATGGTGTGAAAATCGTGATGCTCTTGGCCTCCTCATTCACAGCGATAAGTGTTTCATACCCTACAGTTAGTCAGTTTTGAAGCCATTATTTAACTATAACAGTAACATGTACATAGTTTGTTTCCGCGGCATTTACTTCTAGCATGTACTTTTATGTATTCTGTGCTTCAGTCGAGAAAGCGGAAGTGGGCGAACAACTATCGTACAAAGCTAGTGTGTAAATTCATCGCTCAGACTGACACGGTTTTTGCTTTTACGATGTTTTTTGCACTGGTGTATTCACACCTCAATAATAAAACTGCTTGTTGCCTAAAGTGTTTCAAAGAAATTTTTTCAAGACGCTTTTCTGAAGCAATTTTCTTCTCCTCCACGACAAAACACCTTTCCGAAAAGCCAAAAAATGACGTGCTTAAGTGTATCAGTGATACTTATATGAATAAAATATTTTGACTTTGACTTTGACAATAATAATAGACAGTGTTAAGATAAAATGTCACTTTCTGTTAACTAACTTTTAAACATAAATTTAAACATAAAATAAAACTAATAAAACTCAATTAAATATAATATACATGGACTGTACAAGACGTATCTATTGACGACTCTTTATTCTAGTGTTTAACACTAACCTGTGTGATACATAGTACCAACTACCAACTATTCGCAATTGCTGTGAAATGTAGCTGGCTCTATTTCACTTGTGGCATGTAATTGTTGGCTGATCTACATGCCAGCAATACCAGTAACTACCTTGGACGCCAATGGACTACATATATTCGTATATTTGATATACGTATATTCGTTCACTGTTGAACGTTACATGCATGTCAAACGTTGTTTTCAAATTGAGCATGTTTGATTGTATGTTGAATGTTACATACTTACTCGCTACGATTAACAGTGAATAATTCATAAAATCATAAACAATCAAGAATCGATGGGCAATGTTTGTCTATGTCGATTTATCTAAGCTGGCACGTTCAGTGACGTTTCACCGTATTCACACTTAAATACTTTTTCATACAGCATGATTAAAAAATTGTTTTTAATTATTGTTCTAATCAGAACTATAATTTATATAGAATTATTCAAATTTGAATTTGAATTCAAACCGTCCTTTTTATTTTAATTAATCACAAATCTGGTAACTTTATTCTTTTAAGTCACTTAAACTCATCGTAAAATTACTTGAGCGTTTCCGTGCTTCGGAGGCCACGTAAAGCCGTCGGTCCCGGTTGTTATCATAAGATAACAGTCGTTATGCCATGTCGGAGGCTCTCGGGCGGTTTGAAAACTTCCGACACTCGGATTGATTTCTAACCCCTTCACCAATTTGCACTGGAGCAGCGTGGTGGAGTATGCTCTTGGCCTCCTTAAGAGGAGAGACTCATTCCCAGTAGTGGGCCATTAATGGGTTAAAGCCTAACCTCTCATCGTAGGAACTTATTTAGTTTTCTATGACGTTTTAGAAATCACACAGTCGTAAGTTAAACAGCTACTAGATACATACAAAATAAATCATAAGTTTTGTCAGAGTTTTGTAATTTATATTTTATACAATTCAAGAATAACTTTTTGTCCGTCGTCAATTTCATTTCATTACGTACACTTATAAAGGTACGAATGTTCTAATTTCACGCCGAGAAGCCTTACACAAACGGTCATCAAACTAATTAAGTGTCATTGATTCCTTCATTCATCAAATTGAGTTCGTTTTCTATGTTATTTCTGTAAAAGGATATTTAAAAAGGATTTCGATGTTTAAAAAAACGTTAAAGTTAAGATTAAAATAAAATAAAATAAAATAATTATAATATTCCTAATATTTCAATTCAGTCACAAGTGTTGAAATTATTATTTTGTACTTTTATAGTATTATTATTTTTAACGCACATTTATCGGCATCGTAAGAGCTGTCAGCATCGCATGTATGAAATCATATGAAAGCCCGATGCGGATGACATATGCGTCGGCATCTGATTATGATTTCATACAAATGCGATGCTGACAGCACTTACGATGCCAATAAATGTGCGTTCCCCGTTAAAGAGAAACCTAATATTTTTTATAATACTTAGGCTTCCCGCCCACGTCAGACTTTTTGTAGGACCGATAATCGGGCCGATTTTTCCTCCGATTCTTATGACCGATTTTGTAACCAACTGTCGGTGAGTCGGTGAGATCGCATACATTTCCCAACGTTCCATTTTTCATCGATATCGGTCGGAATGCACCGATTTTATTTCTGACCGACTTTTTGTAGGACGTGTGCGTTGCACCATTTCTATCAGTACGTTCTATTTTTCTCCTACAAAAAATCGGTCACCGATTATCGGACGTGGGCGGGAAGCCTATGCATTAAAAACACATAAACTTAGAGCCTCTGCACACGGTGTATTTTTACGGCGTCGAAAACGCGCTGAAAAGCGAGATCGTACAGGATCGAACGCAGAAAATGCAAACCTTCACACACGTACATACAACGATTTCAAAGGCGCCGTAATCACGGCATTTCTAAACAGTGCAATATATTTGTTTCCTTAGTGCTGCACAAATTAGCACTAATTAATTATTAATCATATATAAATAAATATAAAAGTGCGCTTAAATTTTTCTGAAGTTCGGTAGACACGCAAAGGTTTACTATATTATTATTTAGCTAAAAATTTCAATATTCCTAGCCGAAAAAATTTTTCTGGCCTAGGTAAGGTTACCCTAGCAGGAAACATTTTGTTGAATAACTTATAACCATCAGTATACGTTAGTATATTGGTTCTTTGCAGAGCCCAATTTTTTTTAAGTTTGCTGTTTAGTTACAGATGCTAAAACACTAATTAACTATCTAATATAAATTACGAAATTCCGATCTATGGCGTAACGGACACGTATTAATACACTACGTGCGAATAGGTACTATACGTAGCAAAGAGCTCGTACAGAAAGTTCAGACCTCTCAACAGTAGTAAATTGATATTTAGATTTGTAGTTAATTTTTTTAACGTTCATATAAATAGTAATGGATGTAAATAATAAGACCTATACACACAGCGCCGAAAAGCGCCGTAAAAATACGGCACCTTAAAAAAACGTCGTATGCAGAAGCTCTTATAAAAATAAACATGACACACACTACTATTCACACACACATACATCTTATACACACAAATGCCAATTTGAAACAACCCTTTGACACTCACGGTCGAATGTTGACCGCAGAGCGAGTCTCTGGTTGGTATATTATAATATAAAAGTCTTAAATTCTTTTACTAAAATATCGACCTACGTTTTTGCTGAATTTGTTCCAGACACGTTTTATTGTCCCACCGTCTGTGGACGAGTTGACACAGGTACCCTGATAGGTACCTGTGGACCTGTAGATTTAATATTATATGTCCTTGTTTTAGTGTGGGGAGGTGCATTTTTAAAAGGTACCCTATTTATCTGGGTGTACTGACGTCATTAATGAAAACAATCACTTTTAGGGTTCCATAGTTAAAATGGAATATATACGCATTTATTACGTTAACAAAGTGGTTCAAAATTTATTTCCACTACAGGTAAACCAGTTAAAGTGGGGATGATTGTTTTTCTCGTCTACCTTATAGTTTCGGGTGTCGTTAAAATTGGTTTTTAAAAGTATTATAGGTCTGCAAACATCATTTTTTAATTCAGGTATCCGTTTGCTAAATATTCGGCTCTAAAGTGATAATTTTGGGTAGAGTCAAGTATTCACCCCACCCCTCCCCCTTCTGCCACCTAAATGGTTGGTTTCAAAATGTGAAAAAATTCACAGCAGTACCATGACAAATTCAAAAGGAAAACTACGGCTAAGTTTGTGAGTACCTAATAACTCGAGAAGTCGATGACCTTTCAACTACCGACCCTTTCATTGCATGGCCTGACACGCACTAGACTGGTTTTTATAAATTGAAAATGCTCTTTTAATTTAATAATTGACTAAGAAAAAATTTTGGTCATATGACAAACGTGACCAAACGTAAGATGGAAGGCAAGGGTATTAAATCACATGAAATTCGTTAAACGTCTTTTAAACGACCCCGTAATTATTTTACTTATAATATTATGGATTAAATGACGATTTTTTTATTATAAGGAATACGGTATTAGGATGCCCTAGAAGTATCATAAGGATAACAAAATTGTAGACCAAAAATACCTTCACTGAAATACTAAGTCGTCGACATTTTTTATTCTTATTACTTTGCGTATGAACCCTTTCGAGCAGAAAATTAAGTAAAGCTGACGTTCAGGACATTTTATACAAAAATGAAGCAACCTTTTAAATTTTAAACCACAGTGATATTTTATAGCCAAATTAAGTTAAAGTAATTAAAACTGTAATGTAAAATCACTTTAATATGTTTAATTGTAACCATTTTCTTTTTAGAATTTAGTGAATCCGATAAAAACCCTTATTTAGAAAAAATATTTGGTTAACCTAAATTTTTAGAATAAATACGGATATTGACACTAACTGTAAATTAATATAAATTTATGTTTAAAGTATTAAAGGAAACATACAAAAACCTATAATGTTATTCTTTTGTCGTAATCAGTCTCAATAAATTCAATATAATTAATTTAAAATGTTAAATAGTACTCACTGTCACGTGAACTCAAACGCCATTTCGAGTATATGACGTCATTGCTCATCATTTATATGGAAGTTCAACAAACTTCAGTAGACCGATAGTATTGAATATAGTTTAGTGATGTCACGTGACGTTGTTGGTAGGAAATTTGATAATGATATTTACTTATAAGTTTTTGTTTTTAAATTGAAGATTATTATTTTCATAATATTTTTTTCGTGAATATTAAGGTTCCATCTATGAAATAAAATTGAATCCTAAAATTAGTCAACATCCCAATTGCAGAAATAGCCCGATGTGTATCACGGTTAAGTCGTAAGCACGTCAATAATATATACACGACAAATGTATTGGTCTGAAATAGTTCGAACTAGTTCAAAGAGTTACAAAACTAAACCTATGTTAGGAAATAACACTTTTCATCTATAGAGAGCAGTTTGAAAGTGCCCTTTTTATGGATTCACAAGTAAGCCCCGCGGGTGTTTCACCTGACCCTACTTGTACTTGTTTGGAAGCGTTTAAGTCTTAATATTTACTGCAGCTTCGTATTCAAACTAAATCAATATGGGTTATTTATATCATAACGCTGTGAAAGCTATTCAAGTATTGACTGACAAGTGTTTCTCATGGAATTCCGTAACATTAATTTTTACTAAAGTCATCAACGACCCGATCAAAGAAGCGCGAGTATGCATTATTTTTGGCTCTCCGACACTACGAACATGTAAAAACTTATTTCATAATTGATTTTAAAAGAAAGAAAATAGCTAGTCAAGGGATTAAAACATTCTATTACCATACATGCGAAATTGAATATTATAGTGCGACCATCAATAGAAGAAAACTTGGTGCACGTCCATTAAAAACCATATACCTAGACCAGTTTGACTTGAACTCAAAGATAATTTGAGTTCCTTACATCCTAACTAAAGCTTGAGTCAAGTTAAAATGTAAATGTTCTATTACTCGCATTTTAAAAATGAGGTTGGTAAAATGAGATCGCATTCGAAAAATCCGACAGTTTCATCTAAAATAGTTGTTTTCTGAATTCTGTAGTGTCGCTCAGCGGACGGTTAACCCCTCTTGGCCTTGTTTTACAGTTAAACGACAAAAGAATGGGTGCAACTTCACCTACTTCTCTAAATCGATATCGAGTTATTGCGCTCTGAGCCAAGTTACACTTCCCAATGTATGTATATACGTAGGTACGTTAAACGAGAATGCATGGAGTAGTATTCGTAAAATAAATAATATAAGATCGTATTGTTTTTGTTAGTTCACTTATTTTTTTATAAATTGCCAGAGCTCGCGCTCTAAAAATATTAGTTTTTAGCTAAGTTCAATTCCTTTAAATTTCCTTGAAGTATATTTTTTTATTATACTCGTAATATACTCGTAAGTCGTATGTTGAATTCATTGACAAAAAAAATAGTTTTCGCAACAATTAAAATTCTTCCTGGTATACCAGGTATATATAATAATAAAACCAACAGATTTACTTTAGTAATAAATTTTTTTTACAATATACAATAAGTATACAAAAGTACAAAAGAGCTCATATTATAATATATTTGTTTTTAATGTCTTGAATTTTTTTCAACATGCTCTAATGAACAAAATCTTATAAATACATTGATTTACAGTAACAATACAACGAAGTGGTTAAATAAGAATATCTTGTAAATATGACTCGGATCCTCTACGCCCAAAATCAATTTATGAAAGTTTCAGGTAAACACAACACACCTAAAGATAATTCCAGTAAGGTGAGTATGTTTACTCACATCGTTACTTCTTTGTCTGTTCGTACAATGTTACGAGTCATTGTAACACAAAAGATAAATACGCCTCAAACAAGGAAGGTAATTGAGATAAACATGATGTTATTTTGCGCTATAACTTTGTGTCTCCGAGTGTAACAAAATCAACAGTTTCTCTAACATCTTAACTTTCCTTCGTTAGTGACATTACCCAACTACAAGTTACGTGTATTATTATTCACGTATACTAAGTTATTACTTTTGAAGCCTACATGTAATGGTACAAAGGCATACGTAAAAAAATGAAAAAATATAAAATAAATGGTTAATAGTAATAATAATATTAATAGTAATAATAGTCTATAAATGATGTTTGTCAAATGATCACAATCTTATGTACAAACGTAATAGCAGGGATTTTATAATATTATAAATATTGAAATATTTCATGATTTCCTTCAATAATAAATAATAGTTTAAAAAAAACTGGTAAACACGCTTTTATAGAAAATCCAACTAAAACAATAGAAAATAAATTTGAATTAGGAATCGTGTAATTGTAATAAAAGCGTGGGGTGCATGGTGTCAATGAGTAGAAGGATTATCATTTTGATAATATATTAAAAAGCACCCCAAAATTTTCTATAAAAGCTTGTTTTTTAGTTTTTTTTAAATTATTATTTATTTTTTAATTTTTAGTTTGATTTTGTGAAATCTTCTTTTTTTTCTTTAAATATTGAATTGTCATCGGTCCTCGATAAATCTACGAAGTTTGAAAGAAATCTGACCATTTAAAGCTAATTAAAGCGTGTTATTAAGTTTTTCTTTCATTCATTCTTTCTTTTTTTTTTTTAAATATTGAATTGTCATCGGTCCTCGATAAGTCTACGAAGTTTAAAAGGAATCTGACCGTTTAAGGCTAATCAAAGCCTTATTAGGTTTTTCTTTCTTTCTTTTTTTTCCTTAAATATTGAATTGTCATCGATCCTCGATAAGTCTACGAAGTTTGAAAGAAATCTGACCGTTTGAAGTGGGTCAAAATCAAGTCCAAAGAGAAGTTACAAACAAACAGACAACATACAAGTGAAGCTAATATAAAGCGTGTAAAATCGCTACCCCTTTGCAAAAAATGTCCCAGCTTGAAATTTTAAATATGAGGCTAAAAATATTGATAAAGTTTAAAACAAAATGCATTTACTACACAGGGATATATATATATAATTAAACATTTTAAGCGCGCTTCTGACAGACAATCCTTTAAGTTTCTTTCCGACACAGTTAATTGGGTGAACAAATAAGCTCTCATTTAAGTTTGCATTGAAAGCATCATAGACTTAATTTCAATTCACAGTGTTAATAACAAGGAAATGTTTAGTAAAACTAAGATCAAATGAGGCGATTAAGGACTAAAGATGAACAGAGCGGGCTACGATTATACCGTGCCTGTGTCGACTACGTACTATACCAGTAATAACCGGCCACCGCATTATGATCGCAACTACGGACAGCTTGCTGCCGTACCTCTCTACAGCCCCACTTCCCACCCTCTATCCAACTACGCAGATATATACGAAGGCAACAACGATACCACGCTTCGAGCAGAAGAAAGGCACTGGTACATAGAAAATCATAAAAACTTACAACCGACTTTTGAGATCAATCATGACGTCGTACCTCAGGATGCCAAGATTAAAAAGGAAGAGGAGAAGAAAATTGAAACTCCCGTCAGAAGAACGGAAGCAGCGCAAGCGCGTCCAAGGAGGAAAGAGGACCGTTGCTCTTGCGAATGTTGGCCCAGTTCAGACAATAACGTGGTACAAGATAGTGCGGGCAATGAAACGACCCGGTCACTGTCCGGAGTCGATATGGTTGCTTCGTATGGCGTGTATGGAAATCCACAAGACGAAGATAGTTCAGGGTTCGCGCGAATCTCAGAAAAGTCTACGTATGGGCAAACTAGTGATGCGCCGGTACAGGGTGTTATTGTAAACCAACAAGGAAACAGTGCAGTGGTGAGGTCGACGTCTTCAGAGGAGTCTACGTGTAATAAGTGTTGTGTATCTACGCCTAATGACCAAGCAGCCAACTCGGAAGATTACTGCTGGATACACTATTGCAAGCCGGCTTTAATCGTCTTGCTGCTATTATTTTTTTTAGTATTGTTGGGAGTTTCAACAGGGTTCTTACTAACAAATAATTGTAAGTATTCTGTATTTGTATAATTTGTAACCTTTTTCAAAGATTTTATTCGAATTGGTACGTTATTATCATTATTATTCATCATGTTATGTATGTTGATCTTCCGAAGTAATAATAATATTTGCAAGTTTTATCTTTCATTTGTTTTTTGGTTTGCCACAATATTTTTTTTTAAAACCAAATGAGACAGCCAAAAAAATAACTCCTTCATGAAATAATTTTATTGTGAGTCTTTGTTACGACAGTTTCGTTTCTTGTGATTTGATGAAGGGTTTAATTTCATCCACTAATTTTTGTAATTTCGTCTTTGTTCTTTGATTGTAAAATGGTAATATTTTCACTTGGTCTTATCTAATCTGAATACGACTCTGCTTTAATCTAGTTTAACACTATTCTTGGATGGTGAAGTTAATATACTTAATTGTTCTGACATCATTAAAGTAAGTATAATAAAATTGTGGTATAAAGAGACAAATTAAATCAACCAGTCACTTCGGATATTGCATTGGTTTATTAATTTACTACTGCTAGCGTGTTTCCTTTGAGACTGAAATAAAAATGGCGCTGCAGAAAAATTAATAAATTACTGCAAATTAATTAGACCGCTTTGAAATTTGTAATAACAAACCAAATGGAATGAAGGCGAATATTTTTGCAGCTTCGTTTAGAAATATCATATAATTTTTAGGTCTTAGTAATAAATTACAAGGTATTTTAATTAATGTACAGGAATTTTTATACGGAATGTTTTTATTTTGAATTTAAATATATAGTTTAATTTGAAATTGGCATATTAATACATAATAATATGGTAGATTGATAATTTCGTATTTTGCAAAAAACATAAGCCAATTTTGTTTCTTGTAAAAATTCACATTTTTTAATCATGTTTGGATAATTTTGTATGTAGGAATTTTTATAATGCCTAATTTATGTCACTCGGCATCATCCAAAACGCGAGTTTAGCATTTCGTAATCATACAGTATAACTTCACGATCTTAATTCTCAACTTTTCTCCGAACAGATTAGTTTTCGATAAATATTATATTATTACAAACATATAATCTAAACCTTTTAAGTTGCGTGACGTGATGACTATAGTCAAAGTCAAAGTCAAAATATTTTATTCATATAGGTATCATTGATACACTTATGCACGTCATTTTTTGGCTTTTCGGAAGGTGCTTTGTCATGGAGGAGAAGAAAAGCCTAAAGAAACTCCTCAGCACATCTTTTAAAAAAATATTACAAAAAAAGATATTATCATACAAAAGTTTACTATTCTGAGTGGAACTGGTTGCAGAGCTAATCATTTCCATGCGTCTTTGTAATTTAAATACTCGTCTACACTATAATATCCCTTGCCTAACAATTGTGTTTTTACACGTTTTTTGAAAGATTCTATTGGCAAGTCACGTATTAATTTTGGGATTTTATTATAGAAATGTACACCAAGCCCTATGAAAGATCGTTGCACTTTACTTAGGCGGAACGAAGGCGTAATTAATTGATACATTCTTTTTGTTTGACGATTATTAATATCAAAATTTTGTTTAAACGCGTTTATATTCTTCCTTATAAAAACTACATTATTAAAGATATACTGTGAAGCTACTGTAAGTATACCTATTACCTTGAACTTTTCACGCAAAGATTCCCGAGACTTAAGTTTATAGATAGCCCTAACAGCCCTTTTTTGGAGTATGAAAATTTGTTCTATATTGGCTGCTTTGCCCCACAGCAAGATGGCATATGACATAACACTGTGGAAATAAGCAAAATAAACTATCCTAGCAGTTTCGACGTCAGTATACTGCCTTATTCTCCTAACAGCATAAGCAGCCCTACCAAGTTTTGTCGCGAGATTACACAATATACAAACTTTAGATATCAAAATATACTGGTATTGAGACAATCTAAAGATAAACTATTTCGTTTTGTAAGTAGGTTTAATTATTTCATTGCCACTAATACTATAATATAATATTACTAATTTTAATTATTCTAGTATAATTGTATTAGAGGCGTAAATATCGAATGACTTTATAACCTCAATTCGCAGTTGATTCGTTGAAATGAAATAGTGAAGTGGGGGTAAAAGGGGGTAAGCTAGTACAACGTTTCGCTCGTTTTTCTCCCTGACAGAACATTTATTTTAGTGGCACTTCGGGCACCACGTAGAGGATTTTCAAATTGCAATGAAACTATTGGAATTAAGGAATTGACTTAAATATTCACAAGAAATATTTCTGTTGGAAACCGTTCAGAACTTTTGTAATATAAAGTGATACGTTCGAATGGTTCTGAATTAGAGAAACAATATTTCATTGTTACGGTCAGCAATATATTTAGTGCATCTTGCTGTTTAGGAAAACTGAGGTCAGTAAGCACTGGTTCATGCTTTTAGGACAATTATAATATTGCGATTAGTAGCAGAATTCTGTAAAAGTATTCTGTTATAAAAATTTAAATAGGATTGTGTGTGACGTATGACGATTTTAAACCCAAATATTTTCTTTTCTCTATGGATGTTTGTGTAGTTATGAGATCTTATTAATTTATAAATGTGAAAGTTTGTCGAGATGTTTGGATGTTTGTTCATCAACCACGCCACAACTATATTAACCGATTTTTTGGAATGGCGATATCCTATACCCTGCATTAATACATAGGGTATTTTTTATCTCGAAAAAGTTCGGTAATCCCGCGGGGTTTGAAAAAAATCGATCTCTACAGCGGGCAAAGCCGCGGGCAAAATCTACTTAGTATCTAATAATTGCTAGTACTCTCCAATATGAGAGAATTTAACATGAAATCAGCCAATACTAACAAAACGGGCATCCCGTCGTGATGATGTAAGTTCAAAATAGTTACTCTTCTTTTTTACACTTTTTAATTTGCTAAAAGTTTACTAGATAGGCCACCATTGCCACATCAAGGACCCTCGATATAAATCTGAATGTCTTGTGTTATTCTTGAAAGGCCAGCCATTTCGGTGAAATCGGTGATTTATATAAGTTAGCAATTTTCATACGGAAACCCGAGCGAACTCAATGCGTATAGCTCTTTTGCAATAGTTCGGGCAATTCAATACCAAGTGAATTTTGTTTATCTCCTTTCCATTGCTCCCTTGTCCCTAGAATGCCAAGGAACGAGCGACGTGGTAAACAAATTCATTGAGGCCGGATCTGTAACAATTTCGCAAATAAACCCCAAAACTTGATGGACCGAGCTCTTTTCCCTATCGCCGATAGAAGAAAAATACTTGTTAACTTATTCAAGTTTTTTTGTCACTCAGCTGTTCATACTGAACTGAACGGATCAAAGTTTTCGGAGGAAAATATTTCACGTAACTTTTGAGATCTCTCTTCATTATATATTAGTTTCCTATAATTATGACATGAAATTCTTGACCCAAGATTAGTGAAATAGGTTAAGGGTAAACAGTTATTACTCTTTTATGTGCTTAGAGTAATAATTACTAGAGCGCGCGTATCGCACAAAATGTACAGAACACATCGTAGGCAGATGAGCTGTAGATAATTAGACTGATGTGTGTATGATAGATAGGGATGTATGAATTAGGTGCCGATTGGCAACGAGATATCGATAAGTTATGTAAATATCTTTAATGGGTACTTTTTATGTTCAGTATCTGATTTCCTACTATTAAACGAGAAATGTTTGTATATTTATTTAAATATTTGTTTGTAATCACGTTCTCGATAACAGCACTAACGATTTCGATAAAATTTAGCGACTAATCGATCTAGCTAGGGGTCATCTATGGGAAAATTCGTTTTCTCTATTTTCATTTTCGTAAGCTCAGTCGCCTAGGCCAATATTTACATTAGTTTTATCTATGACACCTATAATACCAGATTATTAGTGGTGGGGCTGTGAGTGTGACTTAATATTGTTGGTTATTTGAAATATGGAAGTCATTTTAATACAATATTACTCTTGTTTTAATTTTAGTTCGAAAATCATGAGTAATAGAAATGTCTGGAAATCGTGTGGACTTGTTAAATAAGTAGGTAATGTATTGAGGTTGATAAAATAAAAATCGGGTTTAGTGTTTACTCTTTTATTACAAAGTCAAATGATAGCGATTATATAATATAAATAATAATGATTAAAATACATTTAAATATCGACTACAGCGTTAGTCACGTACATCACTAGAGTCTCGCGTGGGGAGCGGTATGGGAGCCCGGGTTAGCGCGGTGCGCGGGCGGTCGTGTGCTTGCCCGCCTCTCACGTCTCCTTTCCCCCGCAATGCGTGATTTGTTTTCATAAAAATAAGTATAAAGATCGACTTACCGATGAAATGTGATACTGGATTTCAGTTTTGTTTGTTTCCTACTATCGTTTTGGCAAGATAGATCTGCACATTTGACCATTTTGATAGGTAAATATTTAAAAAATCTCTGTAGGGCCGTACACCGCTAGCACTCAACTACGACTACAAGCGCTCGCGGCGGGAACGTCGTGTTGTTCTCACCTGTACCTACTGTTCCCACTTCGATGCGCGCGCTCTATATGTAATATTATACTCTAAGTTTATGTGTCTTTGTATTTAGTAATTTGCTTCAAAAATATCTCGTGAACATAAAATCTATATACACGCGGCAGCGTGTCCAGCCAAAGTTAAAAAAAGAAACTCGGCGCCATGTGTAATTACACGAACCATTTCGAGCTACATTTGACCCCTTCACAACTCGGGACCTATTAAACCTACATACATGAAATAGGGATGTTGACTAATTTTAGGATTCAATTTTATTTTATAGATAGAACCTCAATATTCACGAAAAAAATATTATAAAAATAATAATCTTCAACTTAAAAACAAAAATTGGTAAATAAAAATCATTATCAAATTTCCCACCAAAAACGTCACGTGACGTCACTAAACGATATTCAATACTATCTGTCTGCTAAGTTTGTTGAATTTTCATATAAAATTGTTCCAATGACGTCATATTCTCAAAATGGCGTTTGAGGTCACGTGACAGTGAGTACAATTTTTAACATTTTAAATTAATGATATTTAATTTATTGTGATTGATTTCGATAAAAGAATCATATTTTAGGCTTTTAAATGTTACCACTAATATTTTAGACATAAATTTATATTAATTTATAATTAGTGTCAACATCCCTATTTGGCACGTTTATTAAAACCCCTTAGTTAATTTAGAATTCAAAATTTCATAAATGTAGCTTGAACAGTTATTGATATATCGATAGGAAAAACAAAATTATAATTTTACAGGAGAAGCTCCGAAAGTTTAAATTTGGTATAATTATAATTGGTAAAACCGAAGTGTATGAAATTTTGCTTGTTTACTAAGACAACTATGCTCCTTATTTATACCATAGTGTGTACATTGGCCCTTATACTTTAGTTTTTGTAACATTAATCTTTTTCCAAAAACATCCAGCCTAAAAAGGCCAGTAAAGTCCTTGGCTTTTATACGCGTAAATATAAATTAACTCCTTATGATTCTATAGTAATCGTTACTCTTGGCACTATAACTTTCACTTCCTAATACCAAATTAACTAAATTTCGGTTTCAACTAAACTTAGCATGATTGTTATCATCATCATCAAATTGTTAGTTTGGCCCATATATGTACATACATAGACCCATCGATAATTGAAGCCATCTTTTACTTATTTACCTAATGAAATGAATAACACATAAAAAAATTTGCACACTTCGCATCGAAACCGGTGCTCCGTTTGGCGTATAAGTGCCAAACCAGTAGATTGGCCGAAAACAAACAAACGCGCAGTCGAACTCCCCGCGTTTAAGTCTCAAATGACTATTTGGACCTTGTACGTCTAAATTCGTGCCAGATAGGCCGTTACACCTTAATAAAAAATGGTGTTTTAAAGCAGAAATTACTTTTTTTTAAATCTTACCTGATTAATAACATCGATGAGTTGCGTTTACAATAAAAAAGTCAAAATGGCCAAATTGTTGGTTTGGCCCATAGACATAGGGCCCATCGATATTAATTTTTAAAAACCCGCATTTTGGTGATTGACAGCTTGAAGGTGTACCTACAATAATGTCAAAAAATTACCTAAGTAAAATTTATCGAAATTTTGACCTTTTTAAAAAAATTGAAAATTCGGCCCCTTTACTTTTACCTGCTGAGTCCACAAATTAGCATATATTTATATTTTCTAACAATTCTCACATAGTTTCTTAACAATTATTAGTATGTAATTTTGTTGAAATTGTTAGGGAACCCTGAGAAAATTGCATCTAGTTTGGTTTTTTTGTTTTTGATCTTCTTCGATACAACTTTGACGCGAGGTGGTTGAAAAAAAATGTACTGGGCAACTAGTGTCATAAATGCAATTTAAAATAACAAAAATAAGCAAACACGTGTCAGTAGCTATCAAAATTCATTAATTAAGGGTTAACAGCTTTAATATAAGAAGAACATCAATTATTTTTATCCAGAAAAGTTATAGGCGAGCGAAGACACTACCTGTGTCTAGTAAGTACTACTATGTCCTCTATGGTTACACTAAAGGTAAAAAGCAAAAAAGCAACAATCCATAATTGTCCCACTGCTGGGCTCGGGGTCTCCTCTCACAATGTGAGGGGTACAGGCCATAGTCTACCACGCTGGCCAAGTGCGGATTGGTAGGCTTCACACACCTTTGAGAACATTATAGAGAACTCTCAGGTGTGCAGGTTTCCTCACGATGTTTTCCTTCACCGAAGCAAGTGATGTAACAATGCAATGTGTGTATGTAGTGTGACTTGTAATACGCACATAATATTTGAAAATTAGAGGAGCGTGCCAGGATTTGAACCCGGGCCCCCGCGTTCGGGAGACCAACGTTCTAACCACTAGGCTATCACTGCTCTAAACTAAAGGTAACGTGTATGATAATACTAATATATTCTAATAGTATATGATATATAATAATTATAATAATTTATGTGATATTATAATAATTTGACCCCGATCAACGATGAAATGCAACGATGCTTAAGATAAAAGAAGCATTCAAGATTGAACCGGAACAGGTAATCGATAGGTTAATTTCCACGGCGTTTGAACATTACGACGACCTCAGGGGTATATGGACCGAGTTTTTAATGGTTCACTGGGTTTTTGGGTTACTGCTTGCAAGGTTCATAAATAATCTTTTATTAATTTAATTACTCAGGATATCAGGAACAAGCTTAGTAACTAAACTTTATGTACTGACTCATTATTAGATACTGATCGGTACATAGTATAATACATACACCCTTTACCCCAGATCATGTAACCGAGGCCTATTAGAAAATAATGAAATCAAAAAGCTGTTTTTAATGTTTAAACATTTTTATCTAAATAAATTATAATATTCATACTGGCTTCTTTATAATTTTAAAATTGGTTAAAGTATTTTGTAATTAGTTCCAAAGATACAAACATTATTTTATTATTATACTTTATTTTAATATCACAGATTACTCTGACTATTAAACAATAAATCTGATATAAAACTTTAAAAACAATAAAGCAATAAAATTATTTTGAAACCTTTCAACAGTGCAATAAATCGCATTAATCCCCCTGACTGATTGTCGACAATCGTCAGCGATTACAGGTTAAACTTTATGAATCACGTACGTCAATACGACTGCTGCGTCGTGGACTAAAAATAATTGCGTATGAAGCTATAATTTATACAACATTAATGAATGTGACTAACGGTTACCCTACACGCAGGCTCGTGTATAAAAACCGTGTATAAAGGATATTGAATTATGTTTCGCGGCTATACGCTTTCAGTTAACGCACATCAGTTTAAATTAACTCTCCACGCTAGGCCAAGTGGCATTTTTGAAAATGTAGTAGTATAATGGCACATCTGCAAAAAATGCGAAACTGAGTTTATATACGAGTAGTATACGTGTTTAAAAGTGTTTAAAACCTAAACGGAACCCATAAATTAATTTTATACATTTTTATATTTTTTTTTAAATTCGTTACTGTAAAATATGACAAACGTAGATGTGCTGTTGTTTTACTAGGTGAGCGATATCTTTGCGATTCATTTTCAATGAATTGATTGCGTTTCTGTGATTCATCATAAATATTATTTATTTTTTGAATTAATCGTTTTTCAATAATATTTCATTTATTGTGTGTGTGACCTTCATTCTTTTTCCAGTCAATAGTTAATACACATATGTATGTTTAATTGCCTTTACTAATTTAAGTTTACATGAATCATTCGGAGTTATCTAAGAGAGTTCAGTCTTGCTAGGTAGTCTTAAGTAAGGCATCTAAGATAATTTATTATAATTGCTTATATCATTGCGTAATTAATATGAAAGACACAATAGTTAATACAGGTTGCAACAGAACAAGTAGAATGTATGCTATTGAAATTGCATGTTCATTGTACCCACCGTTTAGCTGCTACGATAATATCAATTCCAATTTGTTGTGGCGCTGTAACCGCCACCCTGTCCGATTTAAGGAAATCGATCTCGCTACTGCTTCCTGTTGCTTCTGCTGCTATTGTTATAACGCAATCGATTGAATTTCAATTTCATGTTAGCCTGATACTCGATACAAAAGGTCAATTGAGAAGAATGTGATTTTTGTTGAGTTACATACATCACTAGCATTTTGCCCACTTTGCCCTCGTTTTCTGGGATAATAATTGTAACATTTTAACAAAAAAATAACCGACTTCAAATGAAGTTCATTGTACTTTTGACATGGATACCATTGTCAGATCTCGCTCAAATTTATGTGGGACTACACGACAAGTACCAGTTTTCAATTAAAAAAAGAATCATCGAAATCGGTTGGCGCGATATTGAGTTATTCGTCCATTTATCGCGCACAAACTTAATGCAAATTTAAGACTTATATGATTTTGACATAGATGCCATTGTCAGATCTCGTTCAAATTTATGTGGGACCACACGACAAGCACCAGCTTTCGATTAAAAAAAGAATCATCCAAAGCGGTTCATCCAGTCCAAAGTTCTGAGGTAACAAACATAAAAAAAATACAGTCGAATTGAGAACCTCCTCCTTTTTTTGAAGTCGGTTAATAAGTACCGTATATCTTATTCCAGATCATGGTCTACCTGTGTGCAAAATTTCATGAAAATTCGTTCCGTAGTTTTTGCGTGAAACAGCAACAAACATCCGTACATCCTCACAAACTTTCAAATGTATAATTAGTAGGAAGTAAGATTTGTTAATACATATTATTATGTTAAGCTGGTTTAGAGAGTAACCCATGCGATTTAAAAACGCATTAACGGAGTTGTTAGGGGCCAATGTAAGTGTTAGAAGCTCTGTCGTGTTCTGATAACAACCGCGACAAACGCCTCACAGAGCCTCCCAAAGCATGGACTGCAGCTTTTGCTACAAAAGCCACCCTTCAAAATAAAAGTGCTCGTTCAATTACTTAAAATCGTTAAGCTGTGCTATCAGCGTTTCATATAATATGCTAGAACTATTATATTCAGTTTATTCTATACCTATTACTTAGCTATTTAATCTACATTGTGGCACAAATTGCTCTAATATCGTATAATTAAGCAATTGGATAGTGTCGATTTGAATTAAAGATATCAACGAAAGTGTGTCTAGCAGGCAAATTATCAAATTATATCATTTAATAATGATCCGTAATTACAATAAAAATGTAAGGTATAGTACCGTCTGTCACATTCGTCATGTCACGCATTCTTAGGAGGTGTCCATAAATTACGTGAGATGTTTAAGGGGTGAGGGGGTCGAGTCAAATCTCATCTAATCTTACGTGGGAGAGAGGGGGGGTCTTGGCAAATATTATGCAATTTTTTTTCTGATTGAAATAAAAAAAAATTATACTATTTTGGTCCATTTAATCCAGATTGTACATGCTTAAGATTAAATCTTAAGCGTAATCGTAATATGATTAAGATCATTCACTAATTCGTTCGAAAGAAAATAATTTACAATAACAATCCAACGCGTTGACGTAAGAAACCCACATTTTGAAAAATCACACGTGAGATTGGGGGATGTGGGAGGGGGTTGACTAAAATCTCACGACATCTCACCAGGGGGGAGGGAGGGACAGATCATTTGAAAAAACACCTCACGTAATTTATGGACGCCCCCTTACCTAGAACAAGGTCTTTTGCGACACCTAATGATAAAATGTCATGATGGAACGAAAACATTTTTGAAAAATTTAAGGATTTCATAATGAAACAAGATGTTATATAAAAACTAAAGTCCCATAAAAATTGTGCTCTAAAAAGTGATATTGAAAAAATGTGTTCATTGAAATGTGCCAATAAAGTCCTTTCATTTGATGTCTATCACGACACATTGTTACTAGATTTTAAAGATTAACTGAGGAGTTTCTTTCCCTGCAGTTTCTCCTTAATTATAAATTATTTTAAAACTGTAGTTGACGTCAACCGATTTGTTGCTTATTATTTAGGATTTGTCAATTGTTGGTTCAATGATTTTGAATTGAAAGAAAATATTTCCTTGTTTATTTATTTATTTATTTATTTAGTACACACAAATAAAATTAAAAGAATAATTACAAAAGTAAATTTAGTACTAGGGCACTGCTTATTCCATGGAGGAATCTCTCCCAGCAGACCCATAAAAGAGGAGAATTGCATTAGTCAGGCAAACTCAGTGTGCACTTTGTAAATATTAAGTAGTCTATGTTAGAAAAGTTTTATACAACTGAATTGTCTTGATCCCTTTCTAAACACCCATTCAATCTATTGTTACATTTAGTTAGGGGCAACAAAGCAACTTGAAAATAGATACACTACCGGGAGGTGATTGCGTGATTACGCTTGCCTCCCGTAATATCCGGCGGCTGTCCAATGATATCAATTTCAATTTGTTGCGACACCATAACGCCCGCTTATGGTCGACCAATTCGCTGTAGATTCTGTTGCTTTTCTTTACTGTAATAGGAAATATAAAAATAGCTAGGCCTATTATGACGTAGGTTTTCTATCGAATGAAAGTATGTCAAGCAAAAACGATATTGTTTGGTCTGTTGAGTAAATTGGAACCATGATTCTAAGTGAGCTGGCTAAAACATGATTGCGACATTAATTTTTTATTTGTATTGTAAGCCTATTTTATAAATGAATTTGTAGTGATCATTTGTACGATACATTGTAGGTGAGCAACCCTGGTTTGGTTACCATAGTATTAGAGAATAACACGATTGTCATTCATTTGTCAAGCTAGAAAAATAGCAAAATATTATTATAAACATGCAAAGAGAAGGAATATAATTTTATTTTTATTGTAATTATTTGAGATCCCTGAGGCTATCCATAGTATTCTCTTATGAGTAACATAAAACTTTCCAGGAGGCTTTTCCACTTCATCATGCAAGTATTGAATAGAAAGTATTGTATAATACAGTATAATACCAGTTAATGTACAACCCTCAGATTTTTTTTTTTTTTTTTTATTTCTTTAATCTGAGGTACAACCAAACTTTACTTTTTAAAGTTTTAACAGTTTGATGTGTCCAATGTGTCCAGTGTCTGTGGAATCGTAGCTCCTAATCGAATGTACGGATAACGATGCGGCTTTTTTGAAAGCTAACATGATCGAGATGATTTTTACCTTTTTAAATTGTAATGCACAATACATAAACTTTGGATAAACATAAAAATACAATGTACTCAGTAAAAAATAAAAATATCGATGATGCGTTTGCAATCGTGTGAAAATGAATTGTCATTTCCATGCAACGGATCCTACCCTGTTCACATTCTGTTATATTTCAATCCCACAATTTATGCCTTTTGGCCATAATGATTACGCTGAATAATTTAACATCCCAGATGTAGTATGATGTATAATTATACAACATGGTAACCACCCTGCTAAAATGGCAATAATTTTTACTGTAGTTATTTCTGTCACACAAATATGAAATAATATCTGTAATTAATTAATATAATTCTTGTATTAGGATTCGATACAAATTTAAATAGTAAAAACATCCGAAATACAAGAATAAACATTTTTCTGCTTTTTAAATATATTTTTTAATCATACGCGGAATACTTAGCTCGTTAGACATATTAATCATTTATTAGGACAATATTATATTTCCTGAGAAAGCCGAGGCCAAGATTTTCTTGAATTTGATGCAATAAAATAGAGGACTATTTTCAATCCTTACACGATTAATGGTCATAGCACACATATCAACTCGTAAACGGAACGTAAACGTATCAACTCTTGCATGTCAGTATTCTTTGTATGAAACTCCCTACTGTAAAGCACACTTATCGGATCCGTAACGTAATCGCCTCGCCTCGAGACAAGCTTACGGTGCGTGGACGACTTGCCGTACCCGCGCTTACGTCTCACCGTACGCTATCCGTCGACTTTCCGTTTCCTAGTGCACGCCCCGCGCCGCGGCTACCGCTGCGTCGGCGAACTGCTGTCATTCATTCCGTCAACCAGCGGCCGGCGAGCCGTAAGCGCAGCGTCGCCTAGCCGTAGCCGAGCTTACGTTAGGTTGACGGCGAGGCGATCCGGTGCCGATCCCTTTCCGAGTTGATATGTGCGCTACGACCATAAGATGTAATGACAAAGTATTGCTACAAAATTAGAAAAAATTATAACTGTTCCAGTACAGTATACATAGTTCCAAAACGTCAACCGATACGTGTGAGCCGTCTAACAGTATTGCGATTGGATTCGTTTAACACGTGACTGGACACCAGTCGCAGTTTAATATCCTCGTATATGTAAAGGACAGCGGTCTACGTCCAACCAATTTGCAATAAAACAATGCGGCGGGCCCCACACACCCTGTTGTAACCGCTCCGTCTCTTGTATTTTATTTATCCACCACTGGAACCATTAGCGTTCTCTTTATGTCACATTTCGAAATGTTATGTCCCGTACCTAAGGTAAAATTAATACGGACGGTCACAAGCCGGGTTGGTCTCCAAATTTAACTCAGTTGGTTGTTCAAACATTGCAAAGATTTTGCAGTCACGAAGTAATTTTGATTTTCTTTGAATTTGTTTTTCCTTTGACGTTTTAGTAAGACTTTTGAAACGTTTTTAGTACAAGGAAGATTATAGGCGATTATTGTGAGTGGGGAAATGTTACTTCATTGAAAGAAATAGTCTTTTAATAAACAATCATGTTACTGCTATTAAAACGGAAACTTTACAATTATTTTGTAACTATGGTTGAATGAAAATGACACACCGCTGATTAATCAAAAAAATCTCAGAAACTACTCCAAGATTAAGAAAAAATTTGGCAGGAACATAATTTATACTAAGTAGACGTCAGGTAAAAATGAATTTTTGGAAATTCATCCCCTAAGCGGTAAAAATAAGGGTTGGAAGTCACTTTCACACAAAACACTTTCACATTCGTCGTGAGTGTGCGTTTGGCGACGGACGCACCTCACTACGCGTACGAATATCTATTTATTCGCGATTTGCGCGGCGGTTGCCGCTGCACGCTACAATGGCTATGGGCTCCGAACAGCTCATAGCCAATGAAGTATTGGCGTTCATACAACACGCCATTGATACAATGGACGAGATGAGCATCATCCAGATCTGTAAGACCAACTTCACACGTGAAGAGATCGTTGATGCGAAGACGCTCCTGTACCAGTCGCTCGGGAAGATCGACCGGATGCCATCCCGCAGACAGGATGAGAAGGGCGAGAAGAGTCTCCAGGATGTTATCAACCTACTTAAGGAGACTGATCCTGATGACGTGCCGTCGTTCGTGGCAAGGAACCTCAACAAGTTGCCGCCCGTCACGTTCGATCACGTCGACGTCACCAGGCTACTTAAGGATATAAACATCCTGAAGACAAGTCTGGCGGAAGTGGTGCTGAAGTTGGAGGCCTCCCAAAACACCATCAGTGATTTACGCGCTGAAGTGGCGACATTGCGCAACGCTTTAGCGGCTAGTAGGTCACCAGAGGCTGATAACATCAACACGCGTCGCGGGGCACATGTAGCCTCGTCAGCGAGTTTCGAGTCAGCGAAACTTGACTCATCGCCGGCCACTGTCCCCGCACGAGTAAGCAGTGACGTGCGCGTTACCCGTCCCACACCTCCACCCCGGAAGGTGTCGCCTTGCATGGTTACGTCTACGCCTCAACGTAACTATGCCGCAGCTGTAACCTGTCAGCAACCCGAAATTCGGGTACAGAAGAGGGCAGAGAGGGATAGCGGAGTCTCCCGCAACGAACCCCCTCCTAGTACGGTGCCCACTGGCCAGCCGGACAAAGATGGCTTCATCAAAGTGGAGAAGAAGAAGAAGAGGAAGCCTCTTTGTCGTAACCAATGCGGTACTGCACCGACAGGACATAATCATCTCCTGCGTCCCGCCGTTCCAGTGACCTACATTTACGTCTCCCGTCTCCATTACACCACGAAGGTCTCCGATGTCGTGGAGTATTTGGAGAAGAAGACAAAGTGCCGGGCGCTGGTTGAGAAGTTGGAATCGCGCAACGCAGTCAACTTTAACTCGTTTGTTGTGCGTGTTCCAACCGAACTCCTGTCGGATTTCCTGAAGGAGGAGCTGTGGCCAAAGGGGGTCGTCTTCCGAAAGTTCCGTGGACGACGACGACCACCGGGAGTCACCGAAAGCGCGTCTCACTTCGCGAAGAAGTGAATTAGTTTTTAAGTCTATATTTTTGTATGTATGTTAGTCTGTAAGGTATTTATGTTATGGGCCTCGATGCCTGAAATAAAGATTTATTATTATTATTATTATTATTATTATTAAAACAATTTCGTCAGTTTTATAGAGTTATAAAAAATGAAATTTTTTATGCAAGTTTATAGTTAGGAACAAAAGTTAACTTTAACAAACTTTTTTTTGGAAAATTGTTCATTAACCCTAATTTAGGGGATATAACTTGGTAAGAAACTTCGTCACTTTTGAACTTAAAAACCTGAAAATTGATGTATTAGCTCCAGATTAGAAACAAAGTTTGGAAGTATTATTTTTTTGGAAAATAATGCCTTAAAGGTTTTTAAGGCAGTGCAAGTTAATACAGACACTTCGTCAGTTTTGTAGTTAAAATGGTGAAAATTTATATATTAGCTAAAGTTTAAACGTTATCTGTATCTCTGTTTTTTAGAAATTCATCCCCTAAGGGAAAATCCAAACAAAACTACATCATTTTTGATGTTAGAAACTTGAAAATTCAAATTTTCATTTCTCATTTAAGGTTGGACACGAAATAACAAAAATTAAACTGCAATATTTTTTTTGGAAACTCATCCCTTGAAGGGTAAAATAAGGGAATGATGAACATATTAATAACTTATTAAAATGTTTGATTATTTTGTATATTTGCTTACGCATTACGCAATAACTACTGGATCAAATTGGACACTCATTTTATAATTACATTGCTGAAGGCCTAATTTGAAAACTAAGTATGATGAACCTAATACGAAGTCGTGGGCAAAAGCAAGTAGTTTATTTATCACTTTCAATTTATTAGAGCCAAGAAATTTTTTTATGAATCTAAAAATGAAAGTTTGAATTGATAACAAAATAGATACAATTTAATTACGATTTAATTCGACTTCGGTTGAAGCTCTGATGCAATTACTTTAAAAATGAAAGTTACTCCACGCTCACATTTCTAAAATGTATAAAACGTTGTTTCGTGTCTACAATTAAAGGCTCTTAACTACTTGACAATGAAAATATAATTAAGAATTAAGAAAGCTGTTTCGCTGTAACTCCTGCGTGACCTTTCAAATCTAATTTAGGAGATCTCCATACCCTTAGAGGTATGCCTACGCATTTAGGACGACGACTTTTACTACATAAGTCACAAAAAGGTGTCAACAGGTACTGTGAATTCGTTGATATTTAATTCCGCAAAGGTCCTATTTACATAACAATGGTGTGTAATGGAAAAAGGACTTTCATTTCATTTCTTTATACAGAGAAAGAAATTTTTCCTGATACATTTTTGTAATAACCAAAGGGCTTAAAGTAATTTCTGGTCCTATTTTCTCTCTGCATTGTCTTATAAAATTGAATTATAGGTCCCCTTTTGATAATCTTAGAGAAGACACGTAGACACCTTAGTATACATAGACAAAAAAGAAAACGTCCAATTAAATGCAATTATGAAATGAAAATTTTTTGCAAAAAAAATAATTTCGTTAATGAAAACTTCGTCAAACCTAGCACAACCGAATACCGAAATAACATAGAAATACAAAAAGAAGTTACCGATAGCTGCTTTCTATCTTTTATGAAAATATTTTAAAACACTAATATTTATTACTAGACAGTAAATGTTTATACTCGTAATTACGCCGTCAATACTCGTATTAGGATTTAACCACCTATTAGGTAGTTCGTTAACAGTTGTAATTGAGATTCTTGTTGTGTAACATAATGTTTGATGTAAGGAGTACATAAAACTAATGAAACACAGGACCCACAAAGTTAAACAGTTGCGGTCCGGTATGGACTGGTTGAATAATTAGATTTTTGCGGTTTGTGCTCTAAATAATGCATTCGAATGAATTTACAAATTTACTGCGGGTTTATTGGATTGCCAGTTCATGTTATTTCATAGACCGAGTCATGTTATGTATAACAGTGTTTTATTTTTTATAAATATGAATACAGTTTACAATTACCATAATATAATTACCTTTTACTTTAGGCACATAATGAAAATAAAATAAGAGTAAATATTTTTGAAAAAAAAAAGTTCTCGCGCAATTGTAACACTGTTTGAAGTTAGTGTGATATCTGTGATGATATTTTATTATTGAAAAATGCTTAGAATTTCAAATTCAGAATTCCATAAGTGTGAAGTTGCATGCAAATAACATTGTATCGTTATATTATCAACAAAGGGAGATTACACAATAAAATTCGACCATTAAAACTACATAATAGAAAGCAAGTTGTAATTATTATTAGTAAACTATATAGAACTTTATCATAGGCGCGCACTTAAACATAATAATATTAACTCGGGACGACCTCCAGCTAAGTAGCAGTAAGTCTAGTATGACGGCCTCGGTGTTAAGAGCTGAAGGGCTGGCTCAATTATATGATGTTTCGGACGATGTGTTCAGAACTGGTACCAGGGTTACGTTCAGTACTACAAGACGTAGAGTTAGGACTAGGACAAGAACTAAGACTAGATTCACCATTATGATTTAGCTTTAACTTGTACTTAAACTTTTCAGTGTCATATATATATAGTTAGATACATAGCGTCCATATAAATTGCTTTGTCAAATGTTATAAGGCAATCAGAACAGTTTTTTTATGCAATATGCAGGCAGACGAACAGATGGGCCACCTCATGGTAAGCAGTCACCATCGCCCATGGACATTCGCAACACCGGAGGCTCCACCAGTGCACTGCTGACTAAGAAGGAAGTGATGGATCCGCTTCTTGAAGGTCCTCATATCGTAGCACTGTAGGAATACTGTCGGTGGTAGTTCGTTCCAAAGTTTACACGAACGCGGTAGGAAATGTCATGTAAATCATACCGTGGATGAATGCTAGGTATCGATATGGTGTTTGAATGCAAAGAGACGTCTCTTTGTAATCCCAGTGATTCCAAACCGTCCGTGAGCTTGGGATTATCGGCAATACGAACAGCCTCTCTCATGTCTCTGAATCCGGTTAAAAGGATCCACTTGATTAGTCGGTGCTCCAGCCCAAAGATGGGAGCAGTATTTCATATGAGGTTACTTGTGCTTTATGGAGCAGTAACCTATATTTGGATGTGAAGTATTGCTTTCTTTATTGAGCACACCTAGTTTCTTTGAGACTAGTTTGGCCTGAAAACTTCCAAATGGACCTAACCTGGACTTTATTCGTAATGTCGACCCCTAAAATCCTAATGTTCTTGGGGATGTTAAAGAGAATATTCTGAAACTGTACCACGATAAATGGGGATTTCTTTGCGGTTAACGTACAAACTTGTATCTTCGAGGGATTAAATTGGCCCATTCTTAAGCCCATTCGAGACTGTCTCTTGGATACTCTGTAAGAAGGTAGCTTAAACAATAGTGCCCTATGCCATACCCGATCAAAGGCTTTAGAGATGTCTTAGCTTACAGCCAAGGCTTCTTTCTTCCTTGCTCTCAATAACCTCCGCTCAACGATGAGTCAAATACACGAGAATATCACCATCAGATCTTCCGTGCCTAAAACCGTACTGTTTATTGTTGATTAGCTGGTGATCCTCTAGGTATTGAAACAGTTGGGAGTTGAAGACATGCTCCATTACCTTGGAGAGCAGGGAGGTTATGAAGATTGGCTTTTAGTTGGCTGGATCAGACTAATCTCCCTTTTTGGGAATAGGGTGAACTAAAGCTACCTTCCACGATGACGGCATAATGCCGGCAGTGTAAGACAGTTGGAATAAGCGCGCTAGAACCAGTGTCAACACCGGAGCGCACATTTTCAGTACTTCAGCAGAGATACCATCAGGCCCATTCGACTTGTTGACATTGAGGGATATAAAAGCACGTTATTGGCGGCTTGACATTTTTCCACCAGCAAAACGGTGTTGTCTTATATTGACAATACTTATATAGTTTAGTCATAGTTTATAGCTCGTACCCTGTATTACTCGTATTACCTGTGTCCGAACATTAGTAGTAAAATAATACTATTCTAAAAGATAGGTATTTAGTTTAGTCATTGTTATCCTTAGTGCTTGTAACTTGTAGATTATATTTTGATACTCTCATTGTTAAAAAAAATATATATCAAATTCACTTGTTTAATCCCTACGACAATAGATAGTCTTACGATGTACATTTTAAATAAAAAGCAAATTAATTTTACATTAGGACTGATCAAAATGCTATTTATATTATAAATACGCCATCTTTATTCAATTATGTTTTGTTTCAGATTTACAATACCAGCCACGACCTCCTGCGCCCGAGGGTAAGTACACATTACGTTGGCCTAACTAATGTAAGAAATATTTAATTTCGGCCCTGTGTTTGTAAATAAGACATTATCTTGAAACATTAACAGATTTTATTTATCTAAGGAACCTGATATGGTCTATCCGGTAAAATAAATAGGAAACTGAAGAATACTGGGTAAATATTAATATAATGTTTTGTATGCTACCAGTATTGTAAAAATAGTTTGACAATTTTTAATATGTTATTAATCTCTGATTATTTTTGTTTATCAAATTTTGCCTAACTAATGATTTAACTACATAAAAGGTGCATTACTATTAAAATCGTAATCGGTTCCAAAAGAAGTTTAGTTTAGCTACATGCACACTTTTTACTCATATATCCATCTTTGTGTCATACTTATCAAAATCTGTTAATTCTAACAAGATTTGGAGTCAAGAAAGCGCTTAGTGTATATAGCATTGTGTGAGAAAGTGGGAATCGAATTACCATAAAGTGATGGTTACTGATCCAGCAGCGAAGCCTTAAGGCGCTTATCTTCATCGCGCACGTAGTATTGTGAGGTTCACACGCAAACGATACAGTGAATAGGATTGACTTCAACCCATTAATGGCCCACTACTGGGCACGGGTCTCTCCTCTTGCATACTCCACCATGCTGCTCCAGTGCGGGTTGGTGGAGGCATTAGTGGGCATTCCGAGTGTTGGAAGTTTTTAAACCACCCGATGGCCTCCGCCATGGCTTAATAACTGTTATATTATGATAACAACCGGGACCGACGGCTTTTCGAAGCACGGAAATGCTCAAGAATTTTTTGCTACTAGCGGTTACTCATCCAACTATTGACCACGCCTGCTGTTGCTTAACTTTGTCGATCACTTAGGATCGACGCCAACCGCCGGGCTATGAGCGCTTCGACGTCTGATTTATTGCATATTCGAACTGGAACTGACACAAAACACTTTTTATTTATACGTCGTAAAACGTTTTATACGAGTACAAGTAGTATTTTTAACTTAAATATTAGTTCATTGTTGATACATAGATACTTTGTTAGTTTACTGTTTTATAATAACGTTTAAGAGCTTGGAAAAATGAATTTACATTTTCATTGCATTGCATTTCATTTTATTATAATCATTCAAAGCAGTTACAGTATAATAGCGGTTTCAAAGTCGTTCGTTCACTTAAAGATTTTAGTCTCCTCATCGCTTGTGTCTGTAAAGAACAACATTCTGAGCATTTTAAATGCAAAGTGGTACTTATGACTATTGTGTTCTGCGGGACGGCCTATTTGAAAGTTCTGCATAGTGTTTTGTAGAATTTTGAAATAAGCAAATAGCAATATACGAAGTATACCTATAGGTAGTTTGTCACTATGGTCTCAAACCCTCTGATCCTAACAGGAGCAAATCCAAGCTACGATCAGCCATTTTCTGGAGATGATAATAATTTTTCGACGCTTAAGTTTACAGTCATAAAGTTTCAATATAATTTTGCTGATTAAGCGTATTGATGACCGCTTGAGTTGGTTTCATTTCATCAAGGAGATATAAATTGTTGCGCGCTGGGCTATAAATCACGCCAAAGGTAGACCAGTAACAGTGACATATGAAAATGCATCGCATTTCACATGATTTATGATTCTTTTTGCGCTTTATTAACGAAAAAGTAAACGAGCTGAGATATACGTGTTCATATCGATCAAAAATAGCATAGTCAACTAATAATTACTTGTAAGATTGTTTGTGAACATATTGTTTGATTCTCATACATATTTAGTGGTTTTACCATAAAATTATGGTCAAATTCGTATTGGAAGAGAACATTCTAAATAATTTTTATGTATTTTAGAATTATATTAACTATTATACTTTTCATAAACAATTTAATTCAAGGAAATTGTACCTATAATATTGAGCAAAATCCTAAAAATTAAAGCTGTTTTATTAAAACCTCGGAATGTAATAGAATACGTACATATTTCAGAAATGACTTGATCTATGAATATTGAGACCAGTTTGCAAAGTCTCAAGCACAGCCGAAGAGTAGCCAGCCTCTCGGTTTTCTATAGGGCTCATTTTGGTGAGTGTGCGCAGGAATTATTTGAATTGATTCCCCCTTCCCTGTTCCACCATCGAACGACACGACACACGGCGGGTATCCACCCTTACGTCGTTGATATCCCGCCGGTACGAACGTTGCGGTTTGCATCGTCATTCATTATGCGCACCGCCAAGGATTGGAACAGCTTGCCTGCGTCTGCGTTCCCGCCCACCTATGACATGGATGACTTCAAAAAAAGAGTGAATAGGCTTCTATTAAGTTAGTGCACTCACCACCCTGGACCACATCTCCACTTACCATCAGGTGGGATTGTGGTCAAGCATTAACTCATTTTAAGTAAAAAAAAAAAATTTAAAATCTTCCATGAGGATTATAATTCTTTTCTTCTTCTCCTGTACATTCTAAGAACGCACTATTGTTATTTTCCAGAAATTTAGATGATTTGGAATTCCACTGTTGAATGTAGACGCCCTCTTGTTGGCAATATTCCAATTCCAACTGCTCATGGGCTCTTAAAGCCTCAGGCGGTTCCTCACTGCCGCACTCTCCGTTAACCTAGTCGGAATTTGTGTATTCAACCAAACCATGGTCCATCCATCTATCCATTCATCAGCCTTTGGAAGTCCACTACTGGACATAGGCCTCTCCTAACAAGCGCCACTCTGACCGGTCCTGAGCCTTCTGAATCCAGCGGTTCCTAATTTTTTTGTTCACCAGTAGAGACAAAAACTATATAATGTATTGACCAGAACCAAGGTATCTTCGAGGTATAAAATTTAAGAAAAAATATGAGGTACATTTACTGTTACATTTCCTTTCCTCTGCAAAACGGCGTAAAGCCTTAGCTACGAGTAAGTGTGATGTGTGGAGAGTTTAAGTTGAGACGTTTGACACAGTTTTATAAAGACGCTAACGTAGACGTTACTGTATGTATATAGGTACAACTATTAATTCTTACATAATTATACATGTAGTGGATATGTATATTTTAACAAAAAACAAAACTGAAAAGTCTTTATTACGGATTATTAATGATTGCTCTCGAAATTCTTTAATGTGTGTCCCAAATATTCATAGTTTCATGAAAGCCATTTGTTTGGAAATCCTATACAGTCCAATTTTTACGATGATATTTATGCCGCAAACATGCAAAACGATAGACCAGCTTAAATAAACTTCCTCCAGAGTATCTCGCAGTAAGTAATTTAAAACAGATGTAAAAACGAACTACTAAAAAGATAAACTTCATAGATCTTGCGGTCTGTCGAAAATTTTGCTAGTCTTTAGCAATCTTATTAGTACAAAAAACTACTCAGTTTGCATAAACGAAATTACTGATCAAATCGATTTGAAATGAATTATACAACTTTAATAGTTACAAATTTAATATGAACAAATTTAACAATAACAATATACCTACACCTAAGCTCATAGGGACACAAAACAATATAACAATTATGATATTAGTCAAAAACACACCTATTGTAATATTCAATTTATGTATTGTAAATATCGTCTCTTTGTTTCGCCCGCATTGGTACAAAAGCTCAAAGATATGTAGTCGTAGGTACTTATAGATAATTCAAACAGTTTGCGAGGTATCTAAAAAACGCGATGCGGTGAATATACTAATTTTGTGCCATTCACGAAGCATCCGCCATCATTTTTATCTCCCCTCCTGTCTCCATTCATCTCAGGTCTCTTCTACCGCGATTCTCGTTTTTTATAAGATATTTTGTTTGTTTCTTGCGAAATTGTTATTTCCGGCTGTTTTCTTTCCTCTAAGCGGATTTGGCTAGGGCGTTTGTAAAAGTCACGGAAATGAGTTTGAAGTTATATTTTTGTGCTTATCTTATTTTTAAAGGCAAAAGCAGGTAAACATGTTACAGTTTGGCGTATTGTTTCTTTAAAGGAGTTTTTTTTCCTATTCAATATAGTAGTTTCATGGAGATTTTGAATAACTAGTCAGTCTATAATTGTGTTAGATTTTCTCTTACTACTAGATGCAAGTGCTTAAAATTACTGGTTTTCTGGTTAAGTTGTAATATTAATTCGAATGTGTACAATCAGTAGGTATAGTGTTGAGTGCTAATAGTATGTATAAGTTAAGAAGATTCAAAAGTAAGCTCTTGCGCCAAAATATTTTACAAAGTCAAAGTCAAAATATTTTATGCATATAGCTGTCACCGATACACTCATGCACGTCATCATTTTTATAGCTTTTCAGAAAGGTGCTTTGTCATGGAGGAGAAGAAAGTACTAGTTACTGATATTTTAAGTTTTTTGCTCTTCTGTAAAATTTCAATTTCCATCTTATGCCTTTTTTACACTGAAGGTGCGAAGGTGCGTGGCTAGATTGCTAGCGCACGTTTGGTCGTGGGTGCTAGTGAGAGGTAGTTATAAGTAAGAGTTAAATATAACTTCTTGCGTGCGCATATAAGTACACACATACATACGTTTTTCTCAGTAAATTCATCAAATTCAATGTTGTTTGATTTGTTTTTTTTTGTTTTATTCAGGTCGTCAGTGAACCTAGTTCGTTCTTTTTTTCGAGACGTGATCTCCATTCAAGGACCTTTCTTGCCCAACGAATTTTAGTCCATCAAACTATTTTTCATTACAACTTCAGCCGTGTAATTCTCTTAAATATTTGGCTAACTAAACGTTCCTTAATTCATGGTCAGAAACAGCATAAATGGGGCCCTTCGTATAAAAGATGCATGATTTACAATAACATACCTATGTAATCAACATTATTATATTAATGGAGTACTAGAAGCAAATATTTAAATTTTAAGCTTAGAGTTGGAGTGGAAAATTGTAAATTAACTTTCAGCAAAACGCTGTACGACTTTGCGCCCGAAAATCTCTGCTCAGAATTTTAACTAGACGATAGAGATCGGTAATCCCAAAAGCCTGCTAACACAAAGGCGTGGTAAAATGGATATTCGCATCTTATTTTAGTCCTACTTAATAATTTAGTCACGAATACGACTCCTGGGGTGGAAAATTGGGAATTGTGTCATTCCTCGCAACGTTTGTTAAGAAATCATGCCGTCTTTAAAGATACCTCTTTAAGGTTTCCACGAGATGAATTGTCTGATTGGGGTACTTCAAAAGCAAATTTTCTACTTTTAAAGTGTTATTCCTTGAAAATGTTCGTAGACTTATAAATTAATCTAGTTTAAAAAATATATGAACTTTAAGCGTTAGTGCTTACATTACTGTTACTGTATTATTTATTTGCTGTCTATTATTATTACTCCATAGGCTCTGCCTGGATAGCAGCTCTTGCTTAAGCCGTCAAACAACTCGTCGTGTTCCGGCTGGGAGCTTGAGAGCCAGTTCTTTCTGTCTTTTTCTTCCTTTTGTCTTGGCTTTCAGTGATATCTTTGATATTGCTGATTTCCATGAGCGACGATAGCTACTTACCATCAGGCGGATTGCCAGCTCGTTTGCCGGCTATTCCCAAAAATTTCCAAGAATTGTAATTCACCTTTGCTTCATACTGAGATACTTAATTACGTTCATTGGTAGTAATTGTTTTATTAGACCGTTACGTTTTTCACGTTCACGCTGTACACACGCCTTTTTATTTATTTATTTATTTATTTATTGGATCCCGCCACATACTGTACACCAATACAATTCAAGTGGTTATTATACATAAAAATACCATTAATGCTAAGTGACAGTACAATTACGGGTGATGACGACATGCAGTAATTACTAGATTAGAGCGAATAACAAAAAAAATATGATAAAATGTAAAAATTTGTAAAAGATTTCATAAATGGTAAAATATAAAATTATTATACAAAAATAGCTCAAAATTTCATCTATAAAATTAACAGACAAACAAGCACATATTTTAAAAAGCATGAGATATAATAATAATTGTTAAATATAAATAGCAAGTGGTATACAGATAAAAAAATGTATAAAATTAAATTTAAATAACAACTTATAAGATATTCAAAAACTGACATTAAACGAATTATTAAAAACTTTAAAAATTATATAAAAAAAAATCTAGATCAAGAGCTTTTACAGATGAGTTAAACTGTTGGATCATTCTATTCAAAGGAGCATTTTGGCCCAAATTTGATCTGGTTGGTTTTTTATAAAACAACTTGTGGCTGTATTGTCTTTTCAATTTTCGTGTAACAGAGAAATTTAACATCGGCAACAACTCAGGTACATCCAGGTAGCCGTTGACAAGCTTGGAGAAGAACATGAGATCCAACATGCGTCTTCGATTGGCTAAAGATTGAATTCTAAAAAAGGTTAGCCTGTCGTTGTAAGATGTTATATTTTCACCCCATACACATTGTCTCGTTACTATACATACTATAGTGGTACTATACTATACTATAGTAGGGATTTGTTGAAGTGATAGCGAAAGACTTTCGAAAAATGTTTGTTACATCTAACTTCGAATTAATTTAATTGCATGAATCACTTATCAATAACTCTATGTGTTAGTAAAAAAAAATTCATTAAGTGACTCTGGAATTAAATATCTTACTCAGAAAGTCAAAGTCTCAGTAGGTATAGATATTGTAGTCAGGGTTCGATACTTAACCCCGTTAAGCTGAAGCATCAAATTAACCGTACATTACCACACCGTAATGTTATTTACATTACCATTAATTTAATTAGATATGGGTAAGTTGGCGTTCAAAATTATAATTGTATATGTTGTAGGTGCTATTGGATTACATCATTTAATGGGTCTAGTTAAATCAAAACAGCTGCAAAGCTAGTACCTATGTAAATTTGGCAGCCGAATTTAATTATTAAAATTTTTGTTAATTGATTGACTTAAGGACAAAATAAGTGCCTGTTCAACTTAGTAATCTCCACTAAGTAGAGATGGTAGAAGAAGTTATACCTACTAAAAATACTCAAAACGAATTCCCGATATTTAGCGTTAGTGGATACCGATGCTTTCGCAGAAATGAAATCTCATTATTTACAAAATTCAATATGGTGCAATCGTTCCCTTCGGCGCATAATGTACAAAACGCAAAATGAACACAACACGCAAAATGTACAAATCGCAAAATGTACAAAACGCAAAATGTACAAAACGCAGAATGAACACCACACGCAAAATGTACAAATCGCATAATGTGCAACAAGGACTAAGGCCTCTTTCACGACGACACGCAACTTTTTGAAGGGCTTCTCTTTTTGATATTAAGTAAGGTTGAAGACCGCCGATCCCTCATTAGAACGATGATGTGATGTTCTGAGAGAACCTGAGATCTTCCACTGGGGCGGATCTTAAAGAACTTTGACCCTACCTCGTGAACAGCTGCCCTTCGGCGCATAATGTACAAAACGCAAAATGAACACAACACGCAAAATGTACAAATCGCAAAATGTACAAAACGCAAAATGTACAAAACGCAGAATGAACACCACACGCAAAATGTACAAATCGCATAATGTGCAACAAGGACTAAGGCCTCTTTCACGACGACACGCAACTTTTTGAAGGGCTTCTCTTTTTGATATTAAGTAAGGTTGAAGACCGCCGATCCCTCATTAGAACGATGATGTGATGTTCTGAGAGAACCTGAGATCTTCCACTGGGGCGGATCTTAAAGAACTTTGACCCTACCTCGTGAACAGCTGTTTGTTACCATCTTTGTGTTAAACTCGTCAACTGAAACGCATGATTCCAGGCTCGCAAAACGCGTAGACTTCATCAGGCGTACACGTTCCAGCTTCACGTTGATATTTAATGTACCTCTTACAAGACAGTGATCGCTTCCGGTTTTAAACCTGCTGATCAAAGAGACATCATTAGATTAATATGTGCAGATTGTCTGCCAGAATGAAGTCTATTTCACTTGTAGTTGAACCTTCAGTCTAAGTCCACTTACGCTGGGGTGGTTTTCTGGAGATGGAGTTCATCATAAAGAGATCTTCCTTCTCCAGAACGTTAGCCAGTAAGTAGCCTCGGTGGTTCCGTCGTCCAAATCTGAAGGGACCAACTTTCATCTCGGCGTCATTTCGCGTACCTAGTCTCGCGTTAAAGTCCCCCATCACAACTATGAAATGAGCTTTAGAGGTATGTATGGCTATACTAATTTCCTCATACATAACCTCCACCTCATCGTCGGGATGTGTCGAATTCGGCGCATATACCTGTACGACCTCCAATGAATACCGTTGTAATATCCCGAGTGTAAGGTATGCTACCCTGACCGACACGCTCCCAACCTGCACAATGTTATTGATGAGGGACTTGTGGACGAGAAACCCGACACCACCTTGGAACAGATGTTCGCCCTCCCGGTGATAGAGCAAGTTTTCGGATTTGAGTATTATCGTGTCCTCCCCCTGTCTTCGGATTCGGATAATCCCACAATACTCCAGTTTAATTTGTCTATCTCTTCTTCCAACTCTTTGTCTTGTCGTCGGTCCTCAGTGTCTGATATGTTGCCAGTTGCAGAAGTTGTTTTGATGATTTTTTGATGCGCGATCTCTGCCGGCGGTTCTTAGCTAGCACCCTCTGCTCCACCGTTACCATGACCGCCAGGAATAGTGGAACTGACGGGGACTGGGAGCCGAGGCTTAGTTTTGGCTGTCATTAGGAGGTTTCGCCAATAGTTACCACGCTTGGCCAGTTCGTGTTGGTGACCGCAGTAGGGGATCTGGTGATGACAATACTCAGAGATACACTGCTGCCCGTCTCCTAGAATATCCTATTAGTCGCCTTTTACGACATCTCAGGAAGAGGTGGGAGTGGTGCTATTCTACTTAAGTGGACCCGGCACCACATAGGGAAATAATATTATAAATTCTTAGATACTTAATAGAAATATAAATTTGTTAGATCGTTTTGCTTAAAAAATATTTTGTCCGTTTATGCACGTGATCGATGTGAACGTGGGCTTTCTTGCACATTATGCGATTTGTACATTTTGCGTGTTGTGTTCATTCTGCGTTTTGTACATTTTGCGTTTTGTACATTTTGCGATTTGTACATTTTGCGTGTTGTGTTCATTTTGCGCTTTGTACATTATGCGCCGAAGGGCAATCGTTCACTTTTTACTGTATTTATGGAATTTTCTATTCAACATTATGTGAAAACAACCACTAAATGTTTTTTTTTGTATTATGAAGAAAATACCTGCATGTTATTGTTTGAACTTAAAACAACCAAAACGAATAATGTTATGGCATCTTGAAAATACACAGACATAATTACTGTTCATAAAGTGGCTTTTGGCGAAGTTTTGCATTTAGAATGGATTTATTAACCGATTGGAATTACATCTAAAATAGTATATTTCGTTACAAGTGCGGAAAGCCTGTCATTGCAAAGAGTTCTGACAAATGTCTACCCGAGCCGAGGCGCAGCCGAAGGCGAGTGTTGACAGTCGGAACAAGTTGCAATGACGGTTCCGCACGTGTACTGAACAACTATTTTTAATACAGTTGCGAAAAAATGATGCAATTTAATAGAATAATAAAAACACAATCTTTTTGGAAAATGGCGCCAACCGTAAAAGAATATAAGCAGATATTTTTTTTTGTTTTCTTCACCCATTCTGGGTAGGCAAAGGGAACTATGCCCATACAGCCAAGTCTTCAGTAGATTTTTTTTATTGTTATGAAATGAAAATGAAATTTAATAAGATGAAATAAAATGAAACCTTAGCTAACTCATTGAATCAAATCAATAAATCTGATATTGAAACAAATTAGTAGCTTCTTTTTAGAAATATTTGCATGAATCATAAAAACTTCTATGATTTTTTTTGTAAAAACTTCGTGGTTAGTTTTTCTTTTTAATACACATTATTTTGACAGTTGGGAAAGAAAACGCACGAGTGTGTAATAGCCCACTTCCCGAACGCTATACGTCCCTGCAATACGCCACTTTTTGAGCAACTGTATTAAAAAAGTATCTTTATTTATTTATTTATTTATGTACACACAATGGAATATACAATTAGGACACAACATACAGGTAAAATGTACAAAGGCAAGGCTATGTACATCTTTACCGAACTTATTGAGCAAAGTATCATTTTAATAATTTCCATGATAAATCTCTATATTTCTAAGCGATTTTTACGCCCCACTATCCAAAACCCAAAGTCAATGAGGATTCTTATCGAACTGTTTTTATTACAGAGGCATGTGAAAAAACATTTTGCCGTTGGGGCGCGGAGTGTGTGTCTCTAGGCGACGGCCGGGCCCACTGTGCTTGCCCCACCAGCTGTCCGTCCTCATCGTCCCCCGTTTGCTCAACAGCGGGACGCACCTACAGAAACCATTGCTACTTACGGAAGGAAGCCTGTGAAAGACGACTGAATCTACGCGTCAAACATGAAGGCGAATGCGGTAAGTTTGAAAGCTGTGTTGATGTGTACAAAGTTATGATAAACAAATAGTTTCAAAACTTACTATTTTGCACTAAAAACACATTAGCATGCTCAACTAGAATAAATAGTTATAAGAACTAATAACTAAAAATTCATCTCAGATGGTGAGGGTAATTGTGATTTATATGGGACCAATCTAGATGAAAGTATAGTATGCTTCCAAATAAAAATAAATATTTTCATAACAAATGATTTGGATGGACCATTAAAAGCATATGATCCGTTATTATAACGAACTAGATATTAGGTTTTCTTCTTTACATCATTCAAAGGCCTCTAGCAATCAATGTGACGATGTTTCATGTTATCGTAAAAATGTGATGATGTTTAATTTCATATTATTTCTTAAACTTTCAATAAAAACAACAAACAAATTCATTTATCCAGAACCTTTTATACCACTGAACGTAAAAAATATTTAAAACATCTCATCTCGTACGTTTTTTTGCAAACTTGTTCCGTCTCGCTATATGGGACAGGGAAGGCAACGGTGAACCGCCCTATTGTGCTGGCTAGCAGAATGGTTTCACGCATCTACCCTACTTTCAAACGTACTCAAGAAGAAAAACAATTTTCATGCCTTTTTTACTCCATGATGACATACCTGCGTTTTCTAAGTCAACTAGATTTTTGTATTCGTTAGACAACAGCCATTGCATCACTGAGTATGTGTATTTTATCTGAATTATGTTAGAACTAAACATGGTATTAATAAAATATATTTATTTATTTATTCTTAATGTACACATAAACAATTATATGAAAACAATTGAGGAAGTAATGTACAAAGGTACTGCTTATCTCTAACGAAATTTCTTCCAGCAGACCTGCGACTGGAGAAGTAATATATGTTGGTAAAAGTAATCCCCATTCGTACCTTCTACGTGTAGTGCCCTTTAGCGAGGACATTACATCGAAATAAAATATGAATAACCTTTTACCCTGTCATCTCATAAAATATGTAACTTTGTGGCTGCACCAAACGCGACAGCAAATGAACTGAAACTTTTAGTTCAGTTACTGTCTGGGTGAGACTTCTTAAAGACTCTCTGGATCTAAACTTTTTAGTGACTTGCTTTTAGGTACGATATGTGAAATATGTCTCTTGCCAATTTTATTCTTTTACAAAAGCTAATACTTAAAAGTGGATGAAAATATTATAACTTTTTGACTAGAAACAATCAGCTGCAAGTATATTTTAGCTACGCTACAAATTTATGATTCAAAGACATTTATTTCTATCTCGTGTTTTTGTAAAATATATTCTATGTATTAATTTTCTGACAAATTTTATATGTAAATGTATAATAAATCCTTAAAGTTATGTTATGTATTGTATTGTTAATTATTTTTGCAACCAATTGCTCTGTTACACAATTACGTGTATTGCTTATAAATCCCTTTGATCACTTATGGCACCGACAAGGACGTAAGTTAACCTGTTAAGCAAAGTATCTATACCAGGTTTTTCAGAAATACTGAATCGTCAACCGACCAATAAACTGACGATTTTAACGTCATTACCATGACATTAATAATGGGTAATTGCCAACAGAAGCTGGGGATGCGTGTGCAAGTGTATCTTGTCCTGTCGGAGCTCGTTGCGCTGTCACTTATGGCCAACCGGAGTGCCGCTGTCCTAAAACATGCCAACGACGCAAGCCTGTTTGCGGTACTGATGGCAGAGAATATCCTTCGGCATGTCATCTAGAAAAACATGCATGCGACAACCAACTAAACATCACCATCCGATACCATGGAAAATGCGGTGAGTATACCTTTAATTTTGTATACCTTTACCACTTTGGATTTGCCTACTGTATGTTTTAAATATTTTATAATAATGCTTATGATTTTAAACTTATGTCATTGTGGAAACGGAACATTTTAAATGCAACGGGTACTTATTTATTTATTTTATTTATTTAACTCTTTATTGTACACTAATAAAATAATACAACAACAATCTAGAAGTAAACAAGTAAAGCGGACATATGAGGTACAAAAGGCGGTGTTATCGGTACACAGCGATCTCTTCCAGACAACCTTAATATGTGGAGAGCTGATTAGATTGCTACTTACGATTGGTATTTTATAATAGTGATATTTGACCCAGTTACATGGATCGTGGTCATGGTGAGACAAACTCTCATTGAAAACCGTTGCATTTAAAATTTTAATACTTATTTGCAAAGAGTAGAATTATTTTAGTTCAAAGTGAACAATGCACAGAAATGCAAAAAGCTTATAATGAAACAATTTATGCATTAAACTGCAGTGTAGTTTATCTTTAAAAGTAAAATACGAGTAGTCGTGCCGGGACAAAAGTTCAGAGTGTCCAGCAGGCTCAAGACTGGCTGGAAACATGGTTCTGAATAAAGAATGTCTTTAGTAACAAACGTAGCTAACAAAAGTTGTAACATTTATTCATAATTAATCATGATAAAGGGGAGATTAATAAAGGTGGTATTGTTATTCGCAGTCCGAGTCAAGGCTTTTTCATATTGTACAATGCTTTGTTGGAACGAAGTCAGCGAGAGGAAATGGACAGAGTAAAGGTTATACTTGCCTTATGGCGACACCTTTTATTGAAGGGTACATTCTAATATTGGAAGGGATGACAGCTAATAAAACATACTTTTTCATTTGTATCAAAATGTTTGTGACAATATTTTCACAATAGCATTATTGAAATGTAAGTTATGTTTCAGAAGCATTTTTTATAACTCACTTTGAATTAAATAGTAACGATTAAAATGTACATTTACATTATTTCGGAGCTCCTAAAATACACTGAGTAAAGTAAGGTCCACGGTCAATACTTTTATTCATTGTAGATCTGAAAAAAAAAATTTCATGAAATGAGTCCAAATGCAGGTATATACATTACAAAGTGGGTGTACATCACAAAAATTATCAGAGTTATGCTGTTATAGTACCTTTTAGTTTTTAGAAAACAAAATGTCTCAGAATAATATGTTTTTTGTTTGCAGAAAGAGAGTAATTTAATCTGTACTACTTTAACCGCTTTCCGATCGTTTTGTAAACCCTTTTCACGAAACTTGCCCGGCACATTCGATTTGAACTAGAGACTGAATGGCCGCACATTCCGACATCCTTTGTGAAATTTTCTATTTATTTTACTAGTTCGCCTTATATTGAATTGAATCCATGTTCTTTGCGTCTATTGTAAGAATGAGGTAAAGTAATCTTTGAGAAAATTAAATCTACATAGCTAAGGTTATAGCATAAATTCGTTCATATAAGGATCTAATGATTTTAATACCTACTACTCTTCTTAATAAACGTAATCTTGATTCGTCTTTAAATACAAATTCTGACGATTCACGAAAATTAATCCTCTGTTTGGTAATTTCTGAGCACTTTAAACCTTTTATGATGCAAATCTCTAAAGATCTGCATAGTAAAAGCTGATCTGAGGATTAGGAGCCTTGATTTAAATTTTGTTTTTCCTCTCAGAAACTCCTATATTTTGGTAATTCAACCTTTTGAATGAGAGATATTTTAAGTTCATTTCTCTCATTGGCTAATTTCGTATTTACATTGGTCACTGAAAAAGAAAGTACATTTATAGCTTGAACCAAACAACATCAACAGAGCCATCTCAACCTCCTACGCTCGGAAATACCTAGAGACCTGAATACAAAGTATATTAATTAGGTATTGTATTATAATATTTCTGTAATAAAACGCTGATACAATATTGTATACTTGTTTCCTAGATCCATGCGCGGAACATGAATGTCCTGATGGTGGGATCTGCCAACTAAATGAAGCACGAGTGCCAGTATGCCGCTGTGGGCCTCCTTGTGACCTGGTCGTTCGTTCTGGATCAGCTGTATGCGGTTCCAACTACAAAGACTATTTCAGCGAATGTGAATTACGACGTGAAGCGTGTCGCACCAAACAACAGATCTCCATTGCTTACAGAGGAGAGTGTGCTTCAGGTGAAAATTAACATAAAATTTTCTCTCCTTCTTTTCTCTCTCCCTCTCGCTCTTCGTTCTTGCTGGTAAGGCAGCGGTGTTGGCTTTGGTGTTACTGACGTCCGTGGGCGACGGTGGCCACTCACTTTCAGATGACGATGTACGCTAAGATAGACAATTCAAGCTCATTAATGGACCCCAAATGGGTTCATGCTACCGAAATTAAGGCCACATCCCTAAATGAAGTGATGGAACGATGTTGATATTTAAGATATTTGACACTGTGGCGCTTCCGCCCCTCGTAGAGTCATTTAAACCAAAATTGTTGACCAAGTTGGTATGGTATTTTTTTTATTGAGAGAACAAATCAAGTGGACAATCAGAACGGGTGGCCATATTGATGCCATTGCTATCTTTTGTCGTTGTATTAGGAATTATGACGTATATTATGTCGGAAAGTTATGTCGTATTATTAGGAATTAATAAATAAACAATTATTCAAATACAATATAGAAATGTATTAGTCATTTGACAGAATCAATGAATCCTAAAATTGGAATATTTATAAAAACCTTGAGCTATTTCAAACACAAAAGCTTAACCTCAACCTTTAGTCTTCTAATCTGAAATTAAATCTAACGTAAAGGGGACGTACTGGAATGACTATTGAGAAGTTATTTTGATAAAAAGAAATAAATTGGGTACGAAAAGCTTTATATAATCTTTCATATGACACCACAAATCGTGGTTGCAAAATAATTTGATACTTTCCTAAGTTACTTATGGTCTGTTTTTTCTAATGATAACACATTATCAATACCTGATAGCGTAATGATGTATGATCCTTAGTATTTATGATAATTACACTTTTTGTGTCTTTCTGAAAAGAATATATTGTCCATAGTTAATGTCCATCCCATAAAACTTGTGATATCTACATCAGGTATCGCAAGTTTTAACAATTCGAGAACAAACATAATATATTAATTCTCTAATGTAAAAGTGACTGTAGCAGATAGGTGACTATAGTAAACTCCAAATAACTATAATTATCTCTTTGTGTTCATTAACATTAATTGCTCAGCTGAATAAAACTCAAAATAAGTTTAGGAAAATTTATTTAGAAACTCACATTAAAGGAAAATCGACTTTAAATTTCCTTTGTAAAGTAACTTTTTAACTTACCAACTTACTTTTAGTAACTTTGCCCAAACTTTTGAAGTCAACCGAGTAGTTTTCTACAATCCACACTATTATATTTATAGAATCAAACTGATATTATTATAAGTAGTAATGGCTTTAAATATACAATGACTCTTTCAGCTGAAAATAGACAAAAGAAAATATACCTAATATTAGTATCACTGTAACTGAATTGTTAGGCATAGGATATACAGAATAACTTAAATTAGGTAAACATGCCATTACCTAAAGAGGGTTTAAAAGCCGTGATAGAAAAATAAGATGCGTTTTCTCAATAAAAAAAACAGATGTTGTTGTAAACCTTCGAACTTTTACTTAACAGAGTACGTCGTGTCGGTCTCGCAGGTGTAACTAGTTAACTATTACTGTATGCATCAAGAATTTTTAATATCTTTTACGTATTAGACATTCATTGTATGTGATTTTGGGAAACATCGTGAGGAAACTTCTACACCTAAGAGTTCTTCATAATGTTTTCAAAATATGTAGCATGCCATTCATTTTGCCAGTATAGTGAATATAGGCGTCCTCTCATTATGAAAGAAAACCGAGACATTATGAAAGAGAACAGTTGTGTGATGATACTGATGAAGTATTATCATACTTTCTTTTATTTTCTTATGAGACCTATATAGTGTTACTAATGAGTAATTGGAGACAGTAGCCATCGTCGTGGCGGCTTGTCTGCTCTCTTATTGACGACAAGTAATTTACCCACGATTTGCCCGCGTTTTCCTGAATAATGTCTGTCAGAATAATGTTTTATTTCAGATCATGATCTACCTGTGTGCTAAATTTCATGATAATCTGTTCAGTAGTTGTTGCATGAAAGAGTAACCATCATCCATAAAAACTTTCACATTTATTAAACCGGGCAAATGCGTGTCAAGCCACGCGCAATGTAGGGTTAAGAAGTAGTAAGTTTATCGACTCTCATTAACTACTTAAGCTAATATAGTTCATCAGGAATTTATATAGGACTATACAGGGTGAATTTTTCAAGTGTGCATGGATGGCCAAATCCGAAACTATGAGGAATATCGAAAAATGCTCAAAGGAGTCTCGGGGCCGATTTTGATTAAAACTAAAACTGCATCATTACATTTTTGAAAAATCAATATTCCTAGCCAGGAATCGAACCCGTTGATTTTGAAAATAAACACACCATGTATTATTACACCATTCGATAGTGTCACTGAAAATGATAAAATTCTGGGAAGTAATGACATACGGTAAACTTAAGGAAAATGTTTAATTTCAATAAAATTCATATTTTTAGTACCGTATCCGTAGACCCATTTGCAATGAAGATTTGGTATTAGCTATTTTGACCTACTTTGAATCATTCATCATCTTAATTCCACCCGTGATGCAGCCAAAACTATTCAAGTATCACAAGCTATAATATGTAAAGTCCTAAAAAAATACAATTATAATCTCTGGACGCATTGTTCAAAACTTACATCCAGAAGATAACTTACGACGTCTTGATTTTTGCAACTGGTTAAATCAGATAATTTACAATGACAGTAATTTTTTATGCAATATTTTATTCTCTGGTGAAACAAATTTTTCCAATAATGGTATGTATAACCGAAAGAATAATCATTATTGGTCACGCACTAATCCATTTCCGGTAACCGAAGGACATCGCCAAGTACATTTTTCATATAATTGTTGGTGCGGTATTTTGAAGAACAGTCTTTTATTTCAAAATTTATGATGGAATGTTGAGCAATGTTAAATATATCGAAATTTTAAGTGAGCTGTTTGAAGAGTTGGATAATTTGCCTTTGGCCCAGACCAATCAATGTTCTTTCAGCAATGTTGACCAAGCAGTTTGGAGAAAATTTTCTTGCAATGCATGGTCCCTTACGATGGCCTGCAAGGCACCGGATCTTACATTTTTTCTGGGGGTATGTAAAACCGAAATGTACAAAGTTACATAAAATTCTGTTAACGACATGAAACAATCGTTGGAAAATATTCTGACCCGAATGAATAACATTGTAATGGTAAATGCAATACAACCATTGAGATGCCGAATCCTCCTATGTATAGAAAATAATGGCCATCATTTTGAACAGGTTTATTTAGATAAATAAAAAAGTATTATATTATATTTTGTTAAAAGAGCTCTTTACTTAAGTTTGCTTTATGGCATTACTTATTTTTTATGTACAATGACCAGTGATAGGCGTGTTAGATTACAGGATGCACCGGATTAGAAAGAGTCCAGATTACCGCGGGTCCATGGATGCGGTACTAAAAATATGAATTTTATTGAAATTAAACATTCTCCTTAAGTTTACCGTATGTCATTACTTCCCAGAATTTTATCCTTTTCAGTGACACTATTGAATGGTGTAAAAATACAGGGTGTGTTTTTTTTCAAACTCAACGGGTTCGATTCCTGGCTAGGAATATAAATTTTTCAAAAATGTAATGATGCAGTTTTAGTTTTAATCAAAATCGGCCCCGAGACTCCTTTGAGCATTTTTCGCTATTCCTCGTAGTTTCGGATTTGGCCCTCCATGCACCTTTGGAAAATTCACCCTGTATATAGGAAAATTATGAAGTTTTCCTTGTAAATTCATCATACGCGACGAATAAAAAATTCATCCTCACGTTACCTGTAAGGGACAGGTACGGGGAAAAAATGTTTTTCAATATTTATTTTACGATTCTGCAGTTTTAATAAATATGTATATCCATGCCAAATTACAGCTTTCTAACACTAAGAGTCTCGGCGCTTTGCTTCTGACAGACGGACAGACAGACAGATGGACAGACGCACAGACGGACGGACGAACGGACATGACGAAACTACAAGGGTTCTGATTTTAGATCGGAAGCCTAAAAAATAAAATAACTTGTTTGTCACCAGCAAAACATCCATGCGACTCGGTAAAGTGTGGACTCCGTGAACGTTGCTCGTTGGACGCTCGCGGCGTGGCTGTGTGCGGCTGTGGCGCGGACTGCGAGGAGGTCGTCCGTCCTGTCTGTGGTACGGACGGACGGACGTACGACAATCCGTGTCTGCTGGAGCGTGCGTCGTGTTTAGACAACCGAGATATACGGGTCGCTTATATGGGATTTTGTGGTAAGCAAGATAAATAAAGTACAATGTAGTTTGTTATTTTAAACTTTGTAGACTATTAAATGTTAAAGCTATTGACGAGAATTTGCAGGTTAATGTAAGTAATTTTATATTGCAGTTCATGCTAATCTGATTATTTTGCAATTTTTATGCTTTGTATATCACTATAAATATATTAAATAATTCGGGAAAATAATTTTAGTCAACAAATAATTATTTTATCATACAAGTTACACAGACGTTACATATTAAGTACTCGATCACCATTGATACACACGCTGTTATGTGACTCAAATTAGATAAACAATCACTAATGGAATACAGTAAAGTCGAATTTACATCGCGGTGCGGCATTCAGGATAACCAACCATTGCATACTCACAGTCATCCCGGCTCCACAACTTGCCCGCACTTACCAAAACCCGTGTGATCAATTCGCCAATCGCTGGCACCTAGACCTATCCCATCAGAAGCAAACCATCGCAGCCGCATGAGTGCTACTCTTCGCATAGGGTGTGACTATGCATAGAAAACAGTCCACGTGCACTTCTCGCTGACTCCGACACGCCACGCGATTGACTCGCCAACACACGTAATACCTGCTCGACCGCAGTTCACCAGTACACACAGTACACAGCTGTTGTGCTCTCTATAAAGTTAACGTTGTGTAATGCTAATGCAAATTTAACTCAGCCATAATATGCACGTTCTACTTTAGACGTCCGCTCAGCTTGGAAGCTGTCTAAAGAGTGCGCGTTGGCGGCTGCCAAGTCAATAGCTGTCCTCGGTTACCCCCGTCACCGCGTGTTCTCAAATGGCAGTAGACAATTTACACGGTGCTGCTATCTTCAACTTCCATCCGAATACACCCAAGCTAGTTCCGGTTTGACGTTCCATTTAATGATTTGAAGTCATCGATTTCCGAGTATATAATAAATTATTTTAAGCCTAAAACTTTAAGAAAATTTTAGTTGGTTAATTCTAGTCAAATCCATAAATATTTTTAAAGTAGAATAAAGAATCAAAATGCTTCATAAGGTGAAATAAAGTATCTTACTGTACGGACAAGGATGATATTAGACGATTTTCATAAATGTACATATACAGCCATCAACTTAGTTCATACAGGAATAGATTGAAATAGATTGACTGCGTCCGCATTCCCGTCCGCCTATGATGTGAATTTCTTCAAAATAAAGAGTGAATAGTCTTTTACTATGTTAGTACGTACGCTCACTGTCTTGGATCCCAACTGCACTTACTATCAGGTAGGATTGTGATCAAGCATTTACTTATTTTAAGTAAAAAATTATAATGTGATGCCTTGTTACCAGGATCAGAAAACCCTTGCGCCCGGGCCACTTGCCCCTGGGGCGGGGCATGTGTGACGCGCGGCGGCACAGCCCACTGCGCTTGCCCCGTGTGCGATGCTACACTAGCTCCAGTTTGTGCGTCCGACCACAACACATACGGCAGCGAGTGCAAAATGCGCATGCATGCATGCCAAACTAGCCAGAAGGATCAAGAATTGAGGGTGCTGTACAACGGGACGTGCCGTATGTATACACTGCCTTTTTGATTCGTATTATTCAAGTGGAGATTATTGGTGTCAGTGCCTAGGTTATACGTCACAACTAGTTTGAGAATATTATACGAGTTGTATGTAAAACGATAATAAATACAGATTTGCAACGTTTATAATTCTTTTAATAAAAAGGCAGAGATATTTAATACTTAATATTCAGATTTATGGTGAACAAATACTTCGAGCTAAATGATTTGTTCAAGTTAAAAAGTCGGCGCCTTGGATCGGCTAATTTAAAGGCAGGTAAAGATGAAATCAATTATAAAATTCCCTTAGAAGAAAAATCCCTATCATTTTCTCGTGGTGCAAGTTCTTCCTTTTATAAAGTTGTCAATAAAAAGTAAAAGCCGTAGAAGATTCCTTTGACGTGAAATCTCTTTTATTAAATATTTTGACTTCTAAATGCTTTTTTAATATATTGTCTACCTCCTCACGTAAAGTGCTATTTTAATACTTCTTTATTAGTTTTGACTTTGTTTCGAGTTATCGTTTTATCTTGTAGAAGCGATTGATCACTCAGTCTTTTGTGAAGATTGAAATTTTTCATATAATATTGAGAAGTTTACGAGAAGATATTATTATATTTTTTACTATACGAATTAAATTTTCACCTGTTTTTACTTTTTGAGACTTAAGACTTAAAAATACGATTGTCTTCTCTCTCTATATACTAAAACTACATGTATATTGTATTATTGAACTTTTTATATATTTTTTGTTTATTATTATTATACAGCATTACTTTCACGACGATCATTTTGTTCCACTGAGAGAATGAGTTCTAATTAATTACTGTAATCTATCACTTACGTCGCTCGCTGAAATGTCAATTAGAGATTAAAACGGGTGGCTCGGAAAATGAATGTCTATAATGAAAATGGACATAGATAAATGAAATGGACAAAGGATTAAGTAATTCTACACAATCCGATTAGCTAAAATAGCACAGTTCATTGTTTGTAGCGTAAAATACATCTCAATTTTGGCGGCATGAAGTTAGAGAAACGCTATCGCTACACAATGGGTTTCAGTATCAGTTCCCGGTTTAGGTAGATACTATTAAATGCTTCTGTTCCATCTAGTTATACGATTAAATATACATAATACAGGTACTAAATCCACGCCTAAAAATGTGAGTCTTTGAGCTTAACAAACTGACTGCATCACAAATTACATCAATTCATGAATTTGATACGACGAATCCATATATTAAATATTTTTTAATCATATCCATATCTTTATTTTCTACACCTATATGTCGATATGTAGGCCAAAGCCACCAAAGCGTAATATTTTATGATTTTTGTCGTCGATTATGTCCTCACGTGGAAACCATTGAAGAGATTAAAATAATAGTACCCCAGTAACATTGTTTTCATAGCGATAGCGATAGAATAAATGTTTGTTTTTATTGTGAAACGGAAAGAGAAAACATGAAACTAAAAACCGTCACAAACCACAATTGTTTTTGATGTTCATACCTCGTAGTTGTAAATGCATCTAAATATATATATATCGAATAATATTTGTGAAGGAAATTGAGGTGTGGGTACAATTAAAATACAATATTAATATTTAATATTACGTTATTAAATGTCGATAGCAAATAATTAAGTGGCAGTTTTTTTTTTCAATAGGGGCATTTTATACCTTGACGGTATAATTGTCAAATGCTTTTATTATAGTGTCTTATTAAACATAGGATACACAGTTAAGGAAAGGTGTAGGCTTTTCGCGTCGCGGAAACTCAACTATGAACAAAAATGTATTAAATGTATAATTAGATGTGTATGTGCGTTCGATCCAATCTTGACGCTATAGGTACTGAAGCGAGATGTCTCGTGATAACTTAATACATATTTTAATACTAATAAAATTACCCTCGGAAGTAATTTACTTAGGAAATCGGAATCAATTTGCAAATGTTAGCAGATAAGTTTTAATAATGAAGCTTGAGAGTTCAGCGGTTGAGTTGATCGATCGAATGCCGCCTTGATTGGCACTTAGATGAGCAGATTAATTTATGGATATAAACTTCTAAGTGACTTTTATAATCTGATTAAATCAGTCAACAATCAATGATTTAATATAATTAGAAGTATATAGAGATTCCACTTATTTGGGTTCAACCTATCCTTCTCTAGCGCACGCACTAAACTCAACAGCGAAACAATCGCACCAGCTATAAAATATTCAAATTAATCCTAGTGACACTGGTGCATAATGTAATAAGCCCTATTTAAGCTAAGCGTGTAGGTAAGTACTTATGTTCAATACTTTGCCCAGAAACATGTGCTGACATCGTCTGTCAAGGAGGTGGCGACTGCGCAGTGGATGCGGACACCGGCCGCCCAGTCTGCCGATGTAATCACAACTGCACAGAAGCACAGGTACAGTAAACATTATGTTGATTCAACGTTGATTTCACGAGTGCGTGTTTCCTGGTGTGTGGGTCAGAAGCACAGATCACCCCCAATAGATACCGCATACTAGGCAACTGACGCGCGCCAACACGTACTTGCATTTGCATGTTCACGACATTAATTTCGACCAATACTGATCCGTCAAGTTCAAGTATGAATTAGAAATAGCCAATCACAGCGCATTTTGATGTCCCCTGCAAGCCGCACATTCCGCCAAATTTTGTGAGTTCAAACTCTAAGAAAATTTCACTTATGCGGTAGGTATCTATTGGAGGTAATCTGTGGTCAGAAGGAAGATCAGGAGTTGAAAATCATCAAGATCATTTATTTGTAACACTTGACGCAAAAAGAGTGTTATAACTTTGGCGTGTCTCTGTGTGTATGTGTCAATATATCTGTCTCTGGTAAAAAATAAAAGTATGAAGTATCGGTGGCTTACTAAATTTAAAATTTACCTATATAACATCACAGCTTCATATCATGAAGATCCATCAAAACACGTAGAGTGCTCAGAACTTCATGCTTAAGCAGCTCTCTATCATGTCACGAACTTCACTAAACCTAGCGTAGAAGTATTATATTATAAATGTGAAAGGTGAATAAATGTTTGTTACCCTTTCACGAAAAACTATTGAACGGATTTTCATTAAATTTAGAGCATGAGTAGACCATGATCTCTAATAAGATATAAAGGTATTCACGCAGGCAGAGCTCAAGTTTTCTATATAATGTAAACAAACTGTTGCGTGGTTTCGACCTATTAACAGCAAGACAAGGCATGAGTCACAGTTCAGGAACCATGTAATTATTTATGGTTTACATCCGATAATGAGCTCCAAATTCTATAGCGAGCTATGAATATTTTTTAAAGATAAGATAGGCATTCTAATTGTACCCTAAAGTAAATTATTTCTAAAGTAATAAGTCAGTGTCTAAACTCTTAAATTATAAGACCGTTTAACTGAAAATATGATCAATTAGAATGTTCGCTATATGTATAGTAGATATTTATTACAATGGAATTCATTATTTATCAATGCAATAAACACTCGTGTCTGGTTTCAAAAATAACTTTCAAAGATTTAATCATAAAGGGTTACCTTATAGTAAAGGTAAACTGAAAACAGAAATCATTTTAAATTTTACAGTAGTTCGTTACTCCTTCAAAGTTCATAAATCAAAATCTTTGTTGAAACAGAATAATATTGTGTAGCACTTAAAATTAAGTTGAGGATGAAACCATCACTTTCAGTCGCATTTAAACAGTGCTTGAACATAATTTCTGAACAATGGGCACTTAATTCAACAAAACGTTCAGATCATACCAGCGTATTCTAATAAACGGATAATAACTTGCTTAGAAATAACATTTGAAAACCTGTTATTTTCACTATTGTTAGAAGTTTACTTCCAAGTTTAATTCTACTTTGTGGTTTTAAGTGTTCTACTTGGCTTTATTATTGAAACATAAACTTCGCATTTAACGTTTTAAGGGAAATGGAAATCAGTCATACTATACCCACCTACTGGCTGTGTATGAATGCATAAAGCGTAATGTGTTGGTAGGCGCAAAATTTAAATATTGAGAGTATAAATACACATATCAAACTAAAATATGTACATAATAATATGTAAATACAAACTGATAATCGAGAAGAATAGCAACATAATGGTAAAAAGTTTATAAACATTCGCAATGTAAAATTTTTATACTTACTAGGTTGCTTCATCAACTGTATAACCATTGTGTAAATGATACACTGAATAAAGATTTTTTATTATTTATTATTATTATTCGCAAAACTGCGGCAGAAAAGAACTTTATTTTTATTTTAAACTTGTAGAAAAGCCCTGGATTCGATTCTCGACCGGGAAAAATGTTTATGACGAGTAATAAATGTTTTTTTTAATGTCATTATTGTTTGTAATGCCACAATGTAACCCAAAACACATAAAGTTAGGCAAGTGTGTTAAAATAATTTAAGGTTTTGTTAGTTTTAGGTTAATTGTTCTTGTCTATATATATTTTTATTTCTGTATATAATATCACTCAGTAATGTCAGTATGTTAATTTTGGTAAAGGTAACATTGTTGTGTTGAAATAAGGTTATATTTTTATTGTTATTATAATAATTATGTAACTAGGTAGGTATGTAGGTATATTAGGAATGTTTAATTATGATAAGTTATAAATACAATGTGAAATCTCAAATTAAAAAGTACTAACGTTTTATGTAAGAATTGATAACTTTTACTTGTTTCTCTTAGGAATCAGACGTTGTATGCGGGTCTGATGGGCAGACCTACCCATCTCAATGTGAATTGGACTCGTCAGCGTGTCTGGAACAGAATGAACTGCGGTTGGCCTACAAGGGCGATTGTGGTAAGTTATGGTTGTTAGGAATTACCTACTAATATAGTGAACCTGTTCACTGCGACAATACCATCGGAAATATGTTATAACTTTTTTTAATGACCTATAAATATTGGGTATACCTACAAAAACTGAGTGTTGAAAACTTAATAATAAATCACTTCTAATATTATTATTATAATAATGTGTTGACTATAATATTGTTGTCCAATAATTCTAAAGGTATAAAGATATCTGATATATCAATAACTCGTTTAACCTTTTGCTCGTTAAATATTGATCGCAAAACAAATTAACTTCGACGGAAGCCTGAGTTGGAAAGCAGGGCATATAGGCACGTTTAACTTTTCGAAGTCATGTGATAATTATTATATTAATTATACATATCTCAAAGTTCGCCTTAATACTCTCAAGGGTATGTAAACTTTTAGCAACTTTTAGCTTGGTAGATTTTGGCTACAACTTTTCGTAATAAACGATGTATTGATTGAAAGTTTATTGACAGTTTACGAATTATTATTATTATTATAATTGTGAATGGAGCTATTTTTTATTTTTTAATAGCTAAAAATCAGTTTCTTTGCGCATGCACACTCGCACTAGGGGTATTCGTCACCAATGTACTATCTTGCCAACCAAGAAGAAATCGGTGAATACTTCTTAATAATACTGTCCACATAAAAACGCATTTTTTTAGTTTGACTTTACTGATGAGGTAGTAGTACTAAACGAGGTAGTAGATTACTACGTAGTACACACTGTTACTACCAATCATACGAGTATATCGGCATCAAACTATCAGATTCCGAGCTCATGAGGGAATAGGTAACTAGGAATTTAGGGTCTCGTTCATTTAAAAGTGTAACAACATAAAGAGTAAGTAATAAGCATTGGCTCAAAAATGTATGGAGCTCTTGAGAAAATAAAACAGGGATTTCTTCGCCCCAAGAAATCTTTTCGCTATTTGGTTGTCGATAATTATAATCTGAATGAATGTAAATGATCGATGACGTAATCAAGGTTATATAACGATCATAAGTCGCTCATCAATTTATGTAACAATTCGTCATTATCCGTATAGAAACAGAAATTGACGGTGTACCATGGTCACTGTGATTGGCTTTCAGAGCCAATTGTGGCAGAATAATTTTTTACGAAATATCAATATTTCGTCCACTAGTCATCAACTTATATAGCATTGATCATAATAGATATATAACAATCAATACTGCTTAAATAAAATATCCTATTAATATTATAAAATGCTTGCGTCGATCCCAAGTGTCGATAAAGTTAAGCAACAACGGGTGCGGTCGGTAGTTGGATGACCGCTAGTGGCAAAAAATTCTTGAGCGTTTCCGTGCTTCGGAGGGTACGTAAAGCCGTCGGTCCCGGTTGTTATCATTAGATAACAGTCGTTAAGCCATGTTGGAGGCCCTCGGGTGGTTTGAAAACTTCCGACACTCGGGTTGGCCACTAACCCCTCCTCCAATCCGCCCTGGAACAGCGTGGTGGAGTATGCTCTAGGCCTCCTCAAGAGGAGAGACCCGTGCCCAGTAGTGGGCCATTAATGGGTTGAAGCCATTATAAAATGTGAAGATGGTTTGGATGTTTGTCTTTCCATCTATGTAGGTATATGTTTGTGATTTTAATTTATGAAACCAGACTTCTGTGTGGGGGATCTGCAGGAATAATCTAGTTCAATAATAAGTCTTTGGTAATTGTATTGATAATATACCCATAAAAAAATAATTTTGTACTTGAATATTAAAATAAATATAATAATATCATAAAACAAACTTTTAATGGTATAGGTATTTATTAAGCTCTGCATCTCGATGTTTTTCAATAGAAGTCTGCATTTATATTTTTATATAAAAAAAGATTTAGCAGGAATGACATTATAATGCGCTGGGAAAGAAATATAAAAATACTGCGCTCCAGATAAATTTCTAACGAATGGTAAAAGAAGAGGGAAATAAAAAGATCTAAACGCAAATGCTTCACAAGTTGGATTCGCACGCTAAAATTATAGGTCATAGCCATTTAATTGCTCTGTTTGGCCACAGCGTTGGTAACTAATTAGTACACTCGGGATAATTTTACTGAAACAATTTCCCTCGCTTCAGGATATTACACTATTACTCACTAATAGCACCATCGCACGGAATACAATCAACCAAGAAATTCATGGCCTTTTTGTGTTTTGATGTCGTTCTATTTTTATCAGTAACAGATTTTATTCACTTTATTTATTTATTGCACAAATGTTACGATAAAGAATGTCGAATTATTTACATACGTATTTGTTAAGTTTTCATATAAATTCAAATTAAAATGAATTCTACTGATGAGAAGGATATTATTATTTAAAAACTAAGTATAACGCTGTCATAAGAGACTTTTCAATATAAAGAACAATAATATTGGAAAAGGCTATATATCCATAATATCTTAAACAAATTCCCTTAATGCGGTACTAACGATTATTGTGTTAATCGCTATAAAAATAGAGAAACTAGTGAGATAAAATGATTTATATTATGAATTCTAATTATTGAAATGAGAAAATTCAACCACAATAGGATACAACAGAAGAAATGCTTTATATTCGAAGGTATGAATTATAATTTCCTGAGAATGAAGTGAATGAGTTCGGGGAACAATACGCTTTATACAAGTGAATGGCCAAAATTTTAATTACTAGTCATCATTTTATGTCGTCAGTTTAATAAAAAAAAGCCACAAAAGATCCATATGATTAACTTGTATGTCCGTTGTAGGAATTTTTTATTCTTCTTTTATTGGTCATGCCTATTTCTTGAGAGTTCAGCTTGCTCTTACATCATAAACTTTATAAAACCTCGCATTAAGTTTCCAATTTTAAAAGTGCCATGGATAGTTACATAGTAAGCGATCTGAAGTTGGAATCTGCTGAGAACTAGATCCGGGACTCTTCGCTCGGAAGACATTTGATATAAAAATAGATACTTGATATAAAAATAGTCATGTATATCTACCATATGTAGTAATAAATAATGAACTATATTATGTTTATTTTCAGAACCTTATCTCTCTTGACAATTGTATGAAATCATAAAAGATCTAACCTTTCAACAAATTACATTAATGTCACTCTTGATTTTATGCCTGAATACAAGAGTACGCGCGAGATACGCGAGATGAAAAGCCGAAGTTTCTTTTGTGTGAAATTATTGATGGATAGTAACACTAACGAATGATATTGTGTAGTTTTGATAATGTCAAGTAAACATGTCTTGGATGTTGATTAAAGAGAAAACTAACTTATTTCACAAAAAAAATCTCATCCATAACATCAGTCTGCTTTTGGAAGTAAGTTTGAGGATTGTTTTAAAAGAAATAATTAACGCTTTAAAGAAGATTGATTTCTTCAAAATAAGTTGTTTTTGATGTACCATTAACCTGATCTGAAGTTCTTTGCCCACGCTTAGGCTAGAACTACCACGTAAACGCCTTTAGATGAAGTTACAGATAAAATCATTCTTGACATTTAGCAATCTCAGTTTATCTCAGTAAGTCTAGATAATAATACAATTCTACAATAAATTTTATTATAGTTTCAAATATTTTAAACAAATAAGACAAATTTTTCAATTGCAGGAAATTTTAAACTCGTAGAAGTACTTATATTTTAAAACAAAACAAAAAGATTTTGAAGATTGCATTCTTACCGTAATATCTTTGTGGTTTAACTTTAAACAGGATTATGTGTGTTTTATTTTTATTACATTGCAAAATTCTACGTTTTTAAGTATGGTTTGATATATTTTGTTACTTTATACTAATTTAAGAAAATATTATACTAATTAAATAATAAATTAAAGAAATACACATTATTCTGCAGCAGCGTAAAAACTGTGAAAACTCTTCGGTGGAATAATTTACAATTGTATTTGGAAGAGAAATGAATAAACCATTTATCTTCGTCAAAGTTACGGTTTTGAAAATTTCATTAACTTAACACGTTTCATGTTTATGCATTTAAAAACCGCATTACGCTAGTCGATGGGGATTTTTACACATTAAATATAATAGTGACAAATTACAGAAATATTGATTTAAGTTACAAACTTCAGTTCGCTACGAAGAACATCTTAAAACATCAAAATTCCCTTATGTATGTGATGTGTGGACGATTTTTTTTCGCGTCTACCTTGTTTCATCGCACTCGGAACCACTTTTATGTAACGCAAAGCACTTAAATCAAATCTCTATTTTTTAAATTACCTATCAAAATATTTAAATCAAAGATCAATAAAATTATTATTGCTGTTGGGTTGGTTGGTATTTATGGGTATTACAGCAAAAAAAAAATAATCTTTTTTTTAAACTTTGACTAGATTCTGTATTTTGTTTAATATTAATAAACTTTTTAATTAACACGTCTTTTCATATCTGGCTGTAATTATGATAATTCTTATAAAGCCACTTTATTACTCTCTTGAAACGCCGGACTTTAATCGAGCGAAGTTGAGGCTTTTATTTTGCTCCGGATTGTAAACAATCGTTATTAAATTTTCACGCATGTCTTCTCACATTCTTCGCGATAGCAAACGGTTTAATAATACCATGTTTTATTCAATTGTATATTGTACGGGTGGTGCATTTTCTGTACTGCCGTACAAAGGGAAACGATGAATTTTTATTTGTGAATGTATAAGCATTTTATTTACAACATTCGAGCAGTCACACATTTGTTTTTTTCTTTCTTAAGACATTGTTTACTAGAATGTTCAAGGTTTTTTACTAAACACTTTGCTTTGTGCATTAATAATAAGCAAGGAGACAGTCAACCTCATTGTGTGAGATTGGCACCGCCCATGAAAATATAATAATATTATAATAAACGCTTACACACTCATACTTCTGTAATATGTTTTTACCAGTGTCGTAGGTGGCATGGACGACACATATTACACATGACAATAACACCCATGACCTGAGTACAATATCTGCCTCAGGCAGGGAATCGGACCCGGGATCCCTCGCTTCGCTGGCAGGGTCGCTACCAACTAGGCTACAGGGTCGTCGAATCCATAACGCTTAAGACGTTATCGACGCGTTGCCAGCCAATCTGGAATTCTCTAGTATCAAAAGTGGCTCGAAATGGTTCGTGTAATATTACACATGGCGCTGCGTTACCAGTTCCCTTTTTTTTAAATTTGGCTGAATACGCTACCGCGTATCTAAATAGTGTAGAGCAGTAACACGCATATTAACATAGTAATTCTCATCAGAGTATTTATTTTTATACGTAATAATTTCCAACAGCACTATGCGAAAACGTCCAATGTTCTTACGGGGCACACTGTATTGCTGGAGAGTGCGTGTGCCCCACCGACTGCGCCGGTGCGCCACGGGAACCAGTTTGCGGTAGCACGATGCAAACCTACCCCAACGAGTGTGAGCTACAGAAGGCAGCCTGCCGGCTACCTCCACCTGCCAAGCTACACGTCATCTTCTACGGAGACTGCAAAGACCGCCTTGCAGTCGTACCGCCAATTGCAATGAGTACGTACTCACTTTCTCTTGACATGCATTTTTAACCCTCTCATTTGATTCCTCCTTAACTGGGTAATCCCTAACATAAAAATTACATTATTATTCATTTAATTAAAGTAACAAATTCCTATCACACAAATAAACACAGTAATTGTATTTCGCAACTAATACGGATGCTTGTTCGCCATAAAACTATACGACCAAATAGACAAAATATTTACTATCGTACCGTTATCAACCCCGGTTGTTAGTAATTCCAATAAAGCCGGGCGGGTTCCATTAACTGACTTTCGCTTAACGCTTTACTAACACGCAAATATTTGGGTGGGTTAGCTACGACGGCGATGTCCACTACGGAGACAGAGGAGGGTTCCACGGATTCCTTGGGAGCGACGGACCAAGAAGAGAGTAGCGCGTCCGTATGTCGTGATATACGATGCGATTTCGACGCCAGTTGTGAGGTCGGGGCCGATGGGTATCCTCGTTGTTCCTGTCTCTTCGAATGTCCGGCCGATGATGAATATTTTCCCGTCTGCGCATCCGACTTCAGACTTTACCCAAGTTTGTGCGCCATGCGAAAGGAGGGCTGTCATAAACAACTAGAGCTTAGGTTGCGTCCACTGGATTTATGTAAAGGTCGGTTTCACTTTGCATGTTTATGTAGATACTAATGGTTTAATAACTTAAATTACTGTGATGCGATAGAAATAACAACATATTGTATGACATAATGAGTCATGTTTTTGGGTGGTGTAAAGTGGTGATTGAATAGGGCAGATATATATCCAGACGTCAATGAATAAAATCCATAATATTCGACATTATCTACATATTAAACCATTTATTTTATATGTGAATAACTTTACAAAATATTTTTGTTTTTGAAGGATTTTTAAGAAAGCGTATTCGACCTTAAAACCTAGTTGAATCGTACAATCCTAAACGATAGTAACGATTTCTTGAAACAAGGCTAACAAGTATACGGTTTGGTTAATTAATTATTCTAAACGCAGGTATGGAGGTCAGGCCTTGCGGTAACAACAAAGCCATGATTGATATGTCTACGGGTCTCGAAATAGACTGCGGGAATGGACCGCACCGTCAAGACTGTCCGCCGGGGAGCTACTGCCACATTACACTGACAGCAGCTAGATGCTGTCCGAAAAGTAAGTAAAAGAAGAATTCGACGAACAGAAAAGAAGAACGGGTTTACTTTCTTATTCTCACACTTCTTTCGTCTATTTTTAGGTAGGTATACCTGCATGTATACTATACAATATAGTGTACTACACGCAGTAAAAGAAGGGCTTGTGTGATTGGGTCTACGCTGTTAATTAAGTCACCGTTAATAAATTATAGCAATATATAAATCAAACAAAAAAATTGGATGGAATGGCCTTACTTCATATAGGTTTTTCACAATCACAAAAATGATGTATAAACATTTTCCTATCCGTTAAGTTCATTTGTCTAATGTCCTGTATATTAGACATAGAACAAACCGCAAATAATCTTAACTGAATGAAAAAATTTAACATGTATACCCACGGAGCCCCAATTAATTATATATACACTTTCAACTCCAAATAAAACATTAATCTGAAATCAACGTCAGAGACATCCCGTGAATATTTTTTTTGTCAACTTTAAATGAAAAATGTAATTGAATTCATTCCATGTTCGCGGCTTGTCAGCTTTGAAATGTTGTTTTTCAATAGTCTCTTGTTGATTTAATAACAGTTTTATAAATCCGTTTATCAATTTGTAAAAAATATTGTTCTATTGTCACTAATAAACGACGTAGAAGTAAATAGGATGTGGAGTAATTTACCGAAACACAGTTGTAGTCTTATTTCAATCCTACTCGTAAGTTACGCAATCGACCAAACTAAGCGATATGTAGCTCGATCGGGCGTTGCAAAAGTTCGGTGACCATTATTGATAAAATGTTGGAATCCATCCAGGAATTTATCTCCAAGTGCCCATCTTTAGATCCTGTCGAAGGCTGTTTAGGATTCTGTAGTCAAAACAGAACCCTTGTAGTTTCGTCATGTCTGTCCATCTATCCGTTCCGACAACCTAGTATGCCGGCATTGCATTGGGGTTAGTATTTAAAGCAACCCCAATACTGCTAATGGGATTTAGGTACTCGTAATAACTTCCAATAGACTGACTGGCCACTAATTCTCCCTCCAAATTGTATTCTACCATTTCACCGACCAGGGCCCTGTAGACAGAAAATAAATAAAGAAAATCGAAGTATGTAACATAAATTTACTTATCTGCAAAATGTTTAGTTCGAAAATATACACCGTGACTTATGATTAATTCGTAAGTGACGATACTGAGGCAGCGCGAGCAAATTGGATACAATCACGCTAGCTGTTGCCGCTGTGGCTCCTTTGTCTATTCCATAAACCGTTTCGTATAAGGGAATAAAATTCTCTATTTTATTCGCTGGCGGCGCACATACTGCACATGCAAGCAATTTTCTTATGGCGTCATGTATTTTAGATGATAGCAAGCAGATGGAAGACAGGAAGCTTCATTGCTCTGAATCTTCGTTCGGATGTTGTTTGGATGGTTCGACGGCTGCGTCGGGTCCGAATGAAGAAGGATGTCCAATTACTGGTTCGAGTTGTGGCTGCAATCGATTGGGATCGGTGTCAGATAGATGTGACGACAATGGGCAATGCGTGTGTCGGCCGGGCGTCGGGGGCCTCAAGTGCGACAGATGTGAGCCCGGGTATTGGGGGTTGCCTCGCATCGGTTCCGGGCACACCGGCTGTATCCGTACGTATGCTGAATATCAATTAGCTCTTACCGATATTAAGTTTGCAAGGCCGGTTGAATCAGAAACAAATTGTGTAATGCGAGCGTTTCAGTATTGTTATTGTCTTGATGAGGCTTTGTTTAATGGCATTTTGGGAAAATGAAATGTTTTTATCAATGTGAAGCTAGATTTGTTTTGTGTCTATCTATTTTTTTCTTTTTGGACTGCCAACAGAAAGTATACAGCATAAATAATACAATTTCGATCACATCATCTTGCTCGTGCGCCTTTTTACTTAAAAACAATCTAGAATTAAAAATATTTAGGCAATTAGAAATATCTAGAGCAAGATTAATTTATAAGTTCTATGAAATAAGTTGATTCAATCGACTTTGTATTTCCACCATTAAGGACACATCCATAATGTGGACAGAATGACTGATTGCTATTTCGATACTAATAAAAAAAAATTGTTTTGTTACTAGACAATTCACTTTTGTCCACTGGCAACTTTAGTGAGTTGCCATTCATTTTATACACGTTTATAATAAACAACACGAAGATAATAAATGAAAGTCGAAGACAAAGTTAGACGATAAAAATTTATAACTTAACTGAATTTGAATACACTGTTGTATATACCTTAATGGATAAGCAATTTAATCGCCATTGGAAAACGGTAGTGTCATTCATTTGTAAATCTTTTTTACATTTAACCCTTTCAATTAATTATGGTAACATCGGTGAGCGACTAACCAAACCTGTTTAATTTATTTCGTTTCACGTAGTGAGGTCAAATAAATTAAAGTGGTATTAAATTTTCAGCATGTGGATGTTCAGCTTTTGGATCAGTGAGAGAGGATTGCGAACAAATGACAGGGCGATGTGTTTGTAAAACTGGGGTCCAGGGTCAGAAATGTACCGTGTGTGCTGACCACCGAAGACGATTAGGACCGAATGGATGTTCCGACCGTAAGTAACGCTATAGTATATTTTTGGAGTGTAATCTCTATATCGACGTAGTAGAGAAAACATAAAACATTTTCTTGTAACTGTTGACTGTCACGGCATGAGAATACTATCACAACAACGACAAAGTAAGTAAAATGGGATATGTACGGTAAGGTAAATTTAAGGAAAATAAACACGTAAAGAATTGTGTCGTAAAGTAGTTTAATTTCATACACTGTGTATCTTAATAATGGAGTGATGTAAATTTAATTGTACCTAATGGTAAAATATCTACGACTTCATAGCTTGCCAACTTGTAACAGTCCTAAGGGATTAAAGTAATGACTGATTAATGCAATTGTCGTAACAGTAGATAGATTGGTGACCATTAGGATTAATATTTCATGAGCTCTTCAGTTGTTTTGAAGGCATTACCATTGGCGTTTGTTATCATAATATGGCAAACTTTAAGCTATTCTACCGAAAGATTTCGAATGGTATAAGATTGTTTGACAACAAGGTTGGCCACTATCACTGCCAACATTGGTACAGTGTGGTTTATATGGTTCAAGTGCTAGTAACTGTGTACTGTGTGCTTTTGTAAGAGTATATTTGGATAGTAAAACGTTTGTTTGTTTATTAGAGACCCTATCTTCGGTCAAAATTTTATCGTCTTTTAATGTTACTTTACAATTACATTTTGCAAGGTTCTTTTTTCATGAAATATGTTTGTAACATTTGATATAGCTTTCTACACTTCTTTACGTTAACTTTAACACCTACAAAATTTCAGGCTCCTTTTTGCATGCATTATTCGTAAAAAGGGGTACGAAAGTTTTCGCTTCACGTATTTATGCATAGATAATTTATAATTAGTCGGAGGGTTGCACTTCGTAAATGGAAAGTCGTTAAAATAGTTGAAATTACTTCATTAGCTAAAAAGTAGTAGAACTAATTAAGAAAACTTTTAAGTAGGTTTAAGTTATATTAACTACTTTAAGCACTGGAGTAATTGTATTTCCTTCCGTATTGCTTATCTAGTAAGTAAAATAGAGTCAATGCAGTAAGCATTTTGTTAGGTGGAGTTGGCACTGCTTCGTGAGCTTATCGATGCGACTTAAAATATAATATTAGTATTATCTTTAAAATTATTCTTAATCTTGAATGTGTAAGTTTTACTTTACTAGGCAACGATTTTATTACTTATTTTTGTAATTTTGTGGACTGAAATAAAAAGTTTTGGATATTAAATTCTCTCCCGTTTACCTTCCGCGCAGTGTTAATTATGACGATAATGAGCAAAGAGGGTGATACATAATGAAGAAGTATTAAATGAAATTATACGACGTATTATTAATTTAATATAACAAAATATTGTTATTAACATAGATAGGTATAGGTTTCTGTAACCGACTTTAGCAATTTCTGCGTAATCCCACTCTCAGTGGAAAAAAAGCATATGTCATCTTACGTTGAATTTTAGTTATCAACAAGATTGGAAAGAGGGACAAAAGCTGCTTATGCTAATTTTTTTTCAAATTTTTATAATTAATCTTGACGGTTTTGTGCAAGAAATCGTAAATTCCTTTTTACTACTTACTGATATTTTAACAGTTTTTTGCTTTCCTGTAAAATTGAAATTTTTAACTTATGCTTTTTTTCCACTGAGGGTGAGGTATACTCGTAATTAACTTAAACAATTGCTTTCTCTGAATGTAAGTAACGTTCCTCAGTACGTCTTAGTTTAAAATAAATCCCAATTTGTGAATGTCGAAGTATATCGTTGTTAGGAGTAACACATGAATAACAATTATAGAAGCAGCTTCACTAACTCTAATTTATGGGAGAGGAGAAGACAAGCGTATACGAATAGCATTGCGGTTTCTCCTATAAGACAATCTATAATAATGTATGTAGAGTTGATTAGATCCGATTATGTACATTATTTAGTAATGAACCAAGGCTTACAGTATAAGATTTATATAGCAACCTTAATACACATAATTTAATCTTCAAACTGCTAAACATAATTATCATTATGAGGAAAGTAATCTGTGTTTATAACATATTTTAACACAATACATGTAAACATTGTTTGTGGTTTTGTCACTCATACATACATACTTTTATTAGTAGGTAAGATTTTATTAATTGCCAAGTAATATGTACATTATCTACAAGATTACTATACATATAATGGATTCTGGTTTATCCATTCAATTAAATAGTTTACGAGCTTAATCATGAAATGCGTCTATAATCCAACGGCTTGTGTCCATTGTTAATGATCGAGGGAATTAAACAATCGCTGAAGCACTACAAGTACCTTGCATGACAAAAATTCTTGAGTACTTACGTATTTTAGAGGGCACGTTGAGTAAAAAAATAAGTTGTTAAGTTACGTCGAGGGCCTTCAGGCAACATCAACTTATTTCCTAGCCTTGGATTGATCACAAACCCCTCACTAATGTTCAAGTTTTCTTCAATTTTACCACAATATTATCACAAATTAAAAATATAGCTACTAGAACAAAGTTTACACTATTTCTATTTCTATTTACTGGCATATAAGTGAACATGTTTAAACAATATAAACAGAGAAACAACTAGTACTTACGCAGCGATGCGCAATGCGGATGATTTAATAGCATAGCACAATTTGAATAATAGTTTAATTTTAACGTCGCTTGACTTCATTTTAACGTTCAGAATTCAACTTGAAAAACAAATAATTACATTTTTTTTGCTTAAAATGTATTTTAAGAAAAAAAAACATTTATGTAAACAATGTAATCGATTGCAATTCTATTGCATTAAAAACAGGTAATTGTCGACATTTATGACACGAACTGAAATTCTTTCAAACTTGGATTTTTCTTTAAATAACATGGATTTAACTTAGTAAAGGATCTGCTCTTCAAAACTTACTTAAACGTTTAATGATACCGAAATAAGATTATGTGTAATCCATATAATTTTTTTATGTAATTTATTATTCCCCCTGATTTTATTTTTCAGGGACCTTGATTGTTATTATATTTCTATTGTTACAATAAATAATGAAATATAATAAATAAATATTAATATAATAAATATATATATTCCATATCAAATTAAGATTATAATTATATTAATAAACACTTATTGTCGCAAAGAAATTAAATGATCTTGTATTGTTGTAGCCGAAACAGGCGGCATAGCAGAATCTTGTGCCGATCTGTCGTGTTACTTCGGTGCTGTGTGTACCGAGCGGACTGGAGGCGCGCTGTGCGAATGTGCGGCTGCGCCATGCCCGAATACAGAATTGAATATGCTGGTGAGTTGGTGCATCTATATATCGACGCTTGAAACGAAAAATTGACTAAGCGACATTGAGCTAACTTTACAGGAGAGCTATGTATTTAACGAGTTGGCTGTTACCCGCGACTTTATTTGCGTGGAATACTCGATGGTTGAGAACAGGTAGTTTATAGTTAAAATATAGCCTATATGTTACTTGCTGATAGTTTTATATTAACTTTATATTGCTAAATAGCTTTATATTGATGAAAGAATTTTTGAACATGCATCATGTACCTACACAAATTATAATTATGAACACACTAGCGTTTTGCTCGTGGCGTTGCCCGCGTGCTAAATTTTGAAAATGAAAATCCATACAATCTTTCACATTTATACTCGTAGTATTGGTAGGATTTTTTTTGCTGTTTGTTTTAAGTAATATCTGCAACTGTAATCACCACCTATATTTGAAATGCTCTAGTGATTGTAACGTGTATCTACTCGTAAGTTTAATTAGGACTGTTACCACTTACGCTCCAATACGGCTTGTATACAGATTTGAGCATGCCACACACTTAGTGTTATCTCTAGAGTGTTGTCTAACTATATGATACTATCCGTTGAAATAGATTCTAACTGAATTCATGATCAAATCTTATGATAGCCCAACTGCTGAGAAAAGTAAGACGAATGAGACAGACTGTAATAAGACCATAGTCGCCCACGTTGACCGAGTCTAGATATTTTCTAGCAATTTTTTCTTCATTGAAGCACTACGCACATTATTTGAAAAAAATTGTTCGCGAATAGTTGCCTCTCAGGAACAGCTTTTTGTGCTCCACATTTCTAGACATTTAAATAGAAACAACATTCCAACAAACATTAATTGTACCTTTTTTTTAAAAGTATTATACTTATACTCCTGAAAGATTTTAACATTCATTCCACTGTAATTATGTGAACAATCCACTGTAATAATATGAAATGAGCTTGCACCAAAACTTCTTAACATTATTGCGTAGGTAAACTTTCAAAGTTTTGTGAAAGAGAAGCTAGTACCTACGTGTTAAAATTGCATAGATCAATATCAGAATATAAGTTGTGTTTCTACAAAAATATTTATTTATTGACTAGTGAAGAGAAGTCCCGGAGTCGATTCCGACCGGAAAACTTTTATGTACCTATTTAATTGATAAATCTTTGTAAACGAAAACAAATTATTGGATCTATCAAATCAAACAACGACAAAATTCCCTAACGATTTAACTAATAGTTGATGAGAGGGATAATCGTGAAAAACTTACACGACGCCTGATAAAAACGAATATCTACTTATTGTATTATTATTATTAACGTGTGATGAAATCTTTCCATTTTTCAATTATTCTTATGTTACAAAAAAAGAAGGTAAACGCGTCGATAATTTGCAGAAAATATTCCCTATTGAGTAATCAATCATTTTTGAATAGAGATAGGCTATTAGAGCGAATTTTTTCCACGAGTAGGCGCCCTGGCACGTTAGTGCGACGTTAATGGCGCAATTGAAGGCAATATACATTATCCCGTATTTTGAGCAAAAAATATTTAGAAGAAAACTCCCTTTTTCTTATCCTGAAAGTTTTTCATTAAAGTACGTTTGAACTTTGTTTCCTTAGAAATATTGCGGCATGTAACGTGAAACGTTTACGCAGTTAAAAGCGAAAGTTAGCATTATTATAACGTGAATAAAGTAAGAGTACGTGACTTTTGAAATAATATTTTTTTTCGAGTTTCCAGTTACATTTTATTACGTGAACGTTTTAAATAGATGTTTCCGCAAGTAAAATCTTATAAAGAGATCCCTAACTACGTTCATAGTGAAAACACACAAACTTAAAGCAAAAGTTTCCTGTACTTCAGCACACTGCATTGCAATTCAGAAACTTGATGTTCACGTTGGCAATATTTAACTCCCTTGAAATGTATGTACTAACTTATTTAAGTCACCAGTAGTAACTCCAATTAAACCAACAGGTATGCGGCAGCGACGGGAATACTTACGAATCAGAGTGTCATTTGAAGTTGCAAGCTTGTCGTAGTCAAGACGATATAGTCGTGCAGGCCTTTGGGCCTTGTAAGCTGTCAGAAGTAGCAGGCACGGCCGGTCCTCAGAGACCCTCTTCACCCATACAGTTCACGCAACAGGATGATGGAGCCGCATCAAAATCTACAAGGCATCTGCTTAACCCTGATAAATACTACAATAAATATGAATGGACGAGAAAAGAAACACCGAGTGATATAGATACTTTGCTCTCTGGACAGAAAATAAAAGGTAAGGTCTTTGAAGTAATGTAAATTACAGATGTTATGTAAATTGTACATTTAGGTACCTATTTCGATTTTAAAACCGCACATGTAAATTTCATAATAAATGTTTTTGGTAAATGAAATACGAAATGTATTCATAACACTCATTAAATAAAACCAATTTAAATGTTAAAGCTCAGTGTTTATTTACTTAACAGCAGTTAAAATTGAAATGGTGAGATTCATGAGATTGTGATGTAAATAATAATAATGGTGTGGTAATAAATGTTATAATAATAATATACAAACTTTGAGGTAACAAACTAACTCTCGGTAAAACCCTACAGATAAGCAAAAATTTAAAACCGAAACAGTGAGATCAAATTCAAAGGGCTCCAAGTAGTTTGGACAGCTCAATACACCCTTAATGATGTTAATTTTGTAAGATTACAGTTGAGAGGTTGTACGTCCTACCTTCGGCCTTCGTCAAAGACTTATAACTTTATCTTCTCAGTTTATAAGATAGGTAAATTATTTAAAGTTAATATAGTATCAATATCGTAGCTTACTTTGAAGTTCTGTGAAAAATATCTCCTATTATTTTTTTGAAAATATATCAGGACGTTTTACGTTACCATACTTATACTAAATTTTTTAATTATTAATATTAAAGACGCACTCCTAATTACACGATTACTTTATAACACAAGCCGTTATAATAAAATTCATAGTATAGAATCTGCCTCTTATTTTATTTTAATTTCATGGAATTTTATGACATTTTTGTTGACATGTTGACATTAGGTTCGCAAACAGCTACAACAGCAACCGTGGGAGTTGTGGGTGCGTTGTTAGGGGATCTGTGTGCCGAGGACGCGGACTGTGCGGCGTTACCAGGCGCGTATTGCGCGAGAGGGGGTTGTGTGTGTCGCCCCGGACATGTTGCGACGGGTCACAGGAAGGCTTGTATCGGTAAGTATAAATATACCTTGAATAAGACATTAAGCGCTGATAAAACTTGGAGAAGACGCAGTAATTATGTAGGTATTACTCGCGCCATTAAAGAAAATCTTGTAAATATTTATTTAGATATATGATGATAGATGTAATATATGTATATTTATACAGAAGAAATATCTTGTAAATATTTGTTTTCAAATAACAAAGATCTAGTAAAAATATCATCTATCTAGCAACTCTGTTTTGCTGACGGTCCTACCTATCATTACAAGTACAACCCGCCATTTTAGATTCGTTTTTCGTTTTTTAACCTATGTGTAATGTTTTTAAGCACCTAGGGTAGATACAAATTTTCAATGTTTGCTATTGTTGCTGTGTAAATCGCTATTTTTTAATATACTTTCCTTTGATGTACTTAATTTACTTTTGCAGTTTGTTAATAAAATACAAGAACTTTATTTGTACTCATAATATTCATAATTTACAATTTTTACTAAAACATTAAAACTTAAATACAGGTCTCAAAAGTAAACATATCCCTACCTAGTAATATAATTGAATATGACCTAATAATAAACGGCAATTACGTGAAAAGACATTAGCATCTTTTCTAATGTCGGTAAACATCGAACATATCAAAGTAGGTCGAAATAATTAAGGTTAACCGTCAGCTTAGGTAAATCGATTTTCTTCACAGAGCAACTAACGCAAGTGACTACAGAGGAATATAGTGCGTGTTTATCGGAGCCGTGCTATAACGCTGGTAGTTGTATAGACTTACCTGGTTCTACGTACACTTGTGTGTGTAGTCCACAATCTACCGGACTGAACTGTGAATTTCCCGCGCAAGACGGCACAGCTGGGACCTACATAGAAACACCATCCTTCGATGGCTCGTCATACATACGCCTAAAACCATTGAAGGCCTACCACAAGTTGAACGTCGATATCGAATTCAAGGCATTCTCAGAGAACGGAATCATATTGTACAATCAACAGAAACCAGACGGTACAGGCGATTTCGTATCCCTCGCTTTAATCAACGGGTACCTCCAGTTTAGGTAAGTCATCGTGGTTTACATTAAAGGTATGCTGAGTCTGGATTAGGATGGTCGACCTTAATCTCTGTTTTGAATAAATTTATTACTCAAATGCCCTAAAGTGATGAGTTGTGTTTAAGTATTCACTCCTCGTCTTTTCTTAATAGAGTGACTTGTAATTACTTACTGTACTCTTTTAGAAGAAACTTCTCCCATAGTCGTGTATTTAATTTCAATTATCTGAATCGAAATGTTTTATGTTCTACAATCAGGTACAATCTCGGAAATGGAATGATAGTTTTAACGTCAGTCGAGAAAATATCTTTGAATGAATATCACAAAGTTTCCGCAAAACGGTACCATCGCGACGGAATATTATCAGTGGACGAAATGGATGACGTCACGGGCCAGTCGAGTGGCAACTTGAAGGCTCTAGATCTTGCAGAAGACGCTTACATAGGAAGCGTTCCTTCTAATTTCTCCAGGTAAAATATTTTCAATTTAATAGAATATTATAGTGACAGAAAATGTGTTAAGAATTTTAATGAACACTAGTACGCTGAAACGCAATGAATTAGTTTTGAGTAAGAAATATTAAACAGCAGTAATAGTTTATATGAAACAGCAGTAATACGTAAAGCATTGGGTCGATCATTGGTCTCCCGCACCTAATGCGATACAAATATGGGGACGGCGAGTATGTGAGTGTAAATTATTTATTCAATATGAATAATATCCACATTTGTTACCGAAGTAATGTTTCACGTCGCTCGTCTCTCCCATATATTTGAGAAAGCTCATATTGTTCGTATTCGTATAATAAACTATTAATAACTAATGAACGTCTCCATCCAGGGTGTTCGATAATATTGGAACTCGAAGCGGCTTTGTCGGGTGCGTCAAGTACTTGAGAATAATACGCCATCAAGTGACAAAGAAATTGGGTCGTCCGGACTCATTAGTCGTGTCTATAGAAAATGTTCGAGAATGCCAATCGAGTCCATGTATGAGTATGCCGTGTAGAAACGGGGCCACGTGTAATTCTATAGAGGGGTCGCTGAGTGAGTATACATGTAGCTGCCCTATCGGATTCCAAGGAGCCAATTGTGATGAGAGATTAGATCCATGCGAATCAAATCCCTGTGGATATGACAAGGGATTATTGTGTGATATCGACTCGGACGGAGGACATGTCTGCCGTTGTTTGTTCGGCGGAGAAATTGGCTCTAATGGGAATACCTGTAATAACGGTGATTATATTTATTTTTTACTTTTCCTCGTTCTTTTCTTTTCAGCCTGTTTATCATATTTAAAAAGATTTAATATCTTTTTTCCGTTTCATACATAAACATTTTCAGTTGATTTTCAAAAATATTAATTTTATATTGCATTTGGTTTTGAATCTTGCTTTGAGAACGTTTTGCATATGTTTTCAGCCAAAAGCATATTTTAAAAGTTCAAAGGTAAATTTCGGTTTTCCAATATTGCGATCTATTAAAACGTGCCGCAAATAGGCCAAAGCTGTTCTAAGCTGAAAGTAAACTACACGTGATATTAATGTTGGTAATATTGGACTACTAATATTAAGATTATGATTTAAGTTTTTAAGTATTTGTGATCAAACGGCGAAGTTTTTAAGACTTAACTTATATATAAATTATTTTAAACAATCCTATCTCCCTTGAAAAAATAATACAAGAAAAAAGTATATTTCATTATTATTATTTATAAATCGACTATTTTCCTAATTTAATCAAATATATCAATGAATAGATTGAAGTAACGCAAATAATAATATATTTAAATCTCATAAACCTTTCCTTGGCATTAGAGGTTAGATAGCATATGTATTTTATTTAATTTCTTCATGCGAAAGTATACATCTCTTACTATGTGTTTCAAATAAAAATTGCTTAAAACCTTTTCCCCTCTGCCTATAACATTATTTCGCCTATTCATTTATCCATGACATAAGTCCTTCTAAAGTCTTTAATCGAAAGCATCGCTAAAATCCTCATCATTAAAGCCTCATTTGTTTTCAGACGTAAACGTAGTCCAGGAGACGTGGTCCCCTCAATTCAATGGCACGAGCTACATCGAATTACCGCCGCTCGAAGGCTTAGGGAAAGTGTTTCGTATCGAGCTCTGGTTTTTAACGAACCGATTCTCTGGAATGCTCCTCTACACCGGCCAGTCCAATAAAGCCAAGGGGGATTTTATAGCGATTAACTTGGTTAATGGATACCTACAGTTCAGATACAATTTGGGGAGTGGAATCGCTAATATCACGTGAGTAAAACATTGAATGTTCAAGCAAAGTATGTATCGGTATTGGGATTTTCTTTGCACGGATATACTGTATTATGTATTTTAGTAGATTATTGTATTCGCTGTAGTTACGAATAATCTAGATTATCTCTAAATAATTTCAGAAGAAATAATACTAGCCAATACAAACACCTTTAAAATTTTTGTTTGTTTTGTATGTATGAATGCGTATCATGCAAAACTACATATATTTAATATATTTTTGGAACGAAGTTCCTTATCGCGCGTTATGAAAGGGGGCTAGACGGAAAATTTTCTTACGAAAAGTTGCCACGATACTTTTTGAAGTGATCCAGAGAGTGTAAAACTTTCTGAATCACTTCAAAAAACAATACTTAAATCGAAAGGAACTTCGTTCCATCCGGGTGTCCCTTGACATCTCTCATTTTTTGGTGTTATAATTTAAAAGCTGGTGCAAGTTTTATCTTACAACGCTTACATCGTTTCAATGTTACAGGAATTTCAAAATTAACTAAATTATTATATACATTTAGTTTGTGGGGTGGGAAATTATCGACACAATATCATTAATAATAATAATAATAATAAATCTTTATTTCAGGCATCGAGGCCCATAACATAAATACCTTACAGACTAACATACATACAAAAATATAGACTTTTAAAAACTAATTCACTTATTCGCGAAGTGAGACGCGCTTTCGGTGACTCCCGGTGGTCGTCGTCGTCCACGGAACTTTCGGAAGACGACCCCCTAACTAAACCACCCCCCATTAACTAAAATTAGGTCTAATTACCTCTATTTATTAGAAACCGTAATGACAAGTCTGAAATTATTTCGGGTAATAACGGTTTAGGATACCTATATAATGATTTAAAATTGGTTAAACAACCATTCTCGCTAATTTATAAATGACAACATTGCGAATTTTTTCGTCTAATAAAGAAGTCAATGAATCCTAACTAAAAAGTGCAAAATAATAAAAATAATTAAATAAACAAAAAACCCGACTGCGCAAAAAAACTAAAATTAAAAAAGCAAGCTCAGTAGTTTAGAATAATCTTAAAAGTAATACTGAACAACTACACCATAAAAGGATTAACAGTCTGGGTCCATTTAAATTTTACAAAGCTGCTTAGGAAATAACAGACAAGATTTGATTGGTAGAAATGGGTCTCAACTTTTAATCCTTTTATGGTGTAGTTGTTCAGTATTACTTTTAACAACCTTCTAAACCACTGGGCTTGTTTTTTTCTTTTTAGTTTATTTTACGCAGTCAATTTTTTATGAATTTATCAAAATATAAATAATAATTATTATATTTTATTGAGTTAGCGATTTTGAAAGTTGAAAACAAAATTTTAATTTAGCGGATTAGATTGTTCGAGAGTGTCTTAATTTGTTTATTACAAACGCGGAGAATTTCCAAGTGGATCTTTATAATTGTAAATATAAATAGATTTTGGTTGTTTTCTTGTTTTCATTTTATGGCTTAATTTAGATATTTCTTAGCAATTTTTATATTTAACTCTTCAGTTTCAACAAAATATAAAAATGTGTTATGTTATATGTGTGTGTATGACGTAATGTTTGCGTGCGAAGCCCCGAAAAGATTGGAGTACTAATGTTAATTTGTGAGTTTGTGAATGTTTGATATTATTTTACGAACTTTAGGTACTTATTTATTTATAATTAATTTTGTTTCCAATTTTTTTCTCTAAACCAGATCTCCTGTAGCTATAACGAAGGGTCGATGGCATCGTGTCCGCGTAGCTCGCTACGGCCGGCATGGGAGTCTTCAACTAGACTCGCTGCCTGTGAAGCAAGCTCATTCACCTCCGCCTCTTACTCACCTAGACCTGACACTCCCACTCTTCATTGGATCCCTTCCGTGAGTACACACAATAGTGTATTATAATACTATTGTCACGACAACGTTATAATATGAACATCTGCACCCATTGGAGACAAGGGACTCGTTGAAGTTTTCTAGAATTTATTTTGAACATTCTTATTTTTTTATGGAAATAGTCGGCAAACGACTTGACTGTTCACCTGATGTTAAGTGGCTATCGTCACCCATGGACATCAGCAATACCAAAGGCATCACTGATGATGCGTTGCCGCCCAAGAAAGAAAGAACTGGCTCTCAGGCCCACAGCCGGAACACGACGAGTCGTTTGGTGGCTGACTTAAACGAGGGAGTGGTAGCTATTCCAGCGGTCCCTACGGAGAAAGAATAATAGTATTAATGAACTATTCAAATCAATATTTCCAATAGTCTTCATGGGGCTATACAACGCCCTTAAGGGACTCTTTCCAGTCCTCATGTTTGGAGATTCGACTAATGGTTGTGTTGGGCCTTTTTCATTAAATCGTGAATCATTACAAAATACTAAGGAAGTCTGCATACCTCGGAATTTTCTGTAAAGTACTTTAAATGGTCACGTACTAAGCCAATTGTGGCTTTTAGTGGGTCGTCTATTACCTATATTCGATATAGTTATTACGATAATTGAGAGTGCTTACACTGCCTACTGCTTCAACATAAAAAAGTTAATCGGGAATCGGTTAAAGGGAATTTTTAATCTCCAGAATCGTTAAAACAATTTCCGCCATCTCTGATGCAAAGATCAATCTGTAGGAAGTAATCGAGGGATGGTGGAGATTAAAATTAGCGATCGTTATAAGGAAATTGTGAAACTTTTTTTGCTGTTACATTTCTGTGATATTGTTATCATTTCCCTCATATACCTGTTCTGTCATTAAATAGAATTTTACTGGAATACTGTTCATTTAACTTATACTCATTAAAATTGTTATTAATTAACTTCATTAATTGTTAACAACTCAACTTTGATAATGATCCGTATTTTACCTGATCTAATTTCTTCTTCGTTAATTCTTCAGTAAGAAATACCTTCAGTAAGTAGCATCACTAAACTACAGCAGAATATCAAAAATACTGTGATTTAAATGTCACTATAGTAGCCTAAAAGATTCGGCTGTACCACTTTATTTGTATCTATGTTTAATGTCATTAAATTACGATTCCACCGAGCGTTGGAAAAACTTTTTCCCAACTTATCTCATTGGATAGGGTTACTCCGCTAACATGTTTAGGAAGCCATCAATCTTATTTATGGCAAAGTAAAATCCAACTATTTCGCGGAGTGTTGTAATGTAGACCTTTTCCAGGGCGTACATCCGTCCTCACAAAACGTCCGGAGTGACCAGCAGTTTCATAGGCGCGATGCAACAAGTCTTTGTAAATGGAAATCCCTTGCCATTGCTTAGTGAAGAAACAGCAAAATGTGCAATAGTTCATGATGAGGAGAAATTACCTTGTTCTACGAGCGGAGTTACTAAGTATACAGGGCCGCCCTGTGGTGATGGTAAGTTGATATGGGTCATATTTTGAATTTTTTTAAAACAATTATAAAGTGTGTGCGTGTAATCTTTACGCGCGATTGAAGTAAAACTTATTTAACGTTGGTGACACGTTTTAGCAAAAAAGTTTAACTTAAATATCAATAAATATCATATTACAGTTGACTCATATTTATTAACAATATACTTTACAAGAACGAATATAAAACTATAATACCGTTACCATTAATAATACCGTTATTCCGTAGCTCGTGATACTTATTTAATATATAGATTTGTCGCAGATTCAGTGTAATCTGAATACTCGTAGAATTATGTATCTGTACTTCAATTTTGTTTATGGTTTGGTTTTCATTTGACATTCTCCAGATTATAGACTATAGAGCCTTATTTCCGTCGGAATACTTACCGAATTATTACCGTCAGATTATTTTTCGGACGGAAGAAGTTTTACTTGAAAAAAATGTTATAAATTATTTTACAAAGTTTAAAAATTGTCGCACTCCATCAAAAAACTTTTTTTGGCTAGCGGACGATCCATCTGATGGTAAGTGGCTAACGTTATTTATGGACATCAGCAACACCAAAGATGACCACATCACTGATGCGTTACCGGTCAAGAAAGAGATAATAAAAACCAAGACTGAATAATCTAAATAAAAATTATAAATCAGGTTGTTAGTCAATGTTTATGAACGAATAAAATGTTTTTTTTACCTCTCTTTAGATCTAACGCCGTGTAAAAACAATGGGTCGTGCATTCCTCTTCTAAACGAATACAAGTGTATTTGCCGCGACGGGTACCAGGGTCGGAATTGTGAGGTGCAATTAAAAGTGGAGATGCTAAGTGACGGAGCGCCCGTTAAGTTTGACGGAAATAATTACTTCTCGTACAGAAGCAGAGGGGGACGCAGGTAAATGAGTGTAGCAAGTTTTTTCAACTCTCATTATCTTTCCTATCCTTTACAAGAGAGATTCAGGAAAAAATTGCAAAGAACTGAACATACAGGAGTAATGATTCATTTCCTTAATATCGTTAAATGTTCTGATATACGACTCTGTGAAACATTTCAGTGTAAAAGTAATTAATTTAATAGTAAATAAGGTGTATTCCGATTCATTTATTTCAATTTATTCCTGCAATTGGCTAATTAAGCAAATGTGTGATGGTTATTGTTTATTTTTTGATAAACCCTATTTTTGCCGAAGTATAATATTCCTTGGATCCATATCATAAAGGCTAACCTGTTGGCAAACGAAACTGTTATCCTATTCCATGAAAATAAAAGGTTGGAAGTATGAAGATATGAAATAAATTTTATAAAAGTTGGGTTCTCTTTCACTCATTACTTTAATGGACATAGACACTTCTTTTGTTTTTATTCTCTTTCTCTTTTGAAATAACAAGCTCCATTAAGTAATGTCTGTATGCGGTTAATTAATTAAATTATGAAAGTGTTTTCTCTTCAAAGGATTTGTTGTCTTTTGAATGTTTCTGTAAAGATTTCGTCCTTACTAACGGTGAACTGATCTTAATCATAGCTAACTCATACGCAATTCATTCCACATATTTTTTGAAAAATTAATTGGTGAAGTCATGATTTTTTTCTATTAATACGACTAATCTTCTACTTCTAGCTTTGAAACTAACACAGATGCCGGTGAAGGAGTCCCCGATGTAAGATAACATACGGGCTACACGTCAAGTGATTTGTTTTTATTTTTAAATTCTACAGAATTTTAATTAGGTAAACATTCTATATTTCTTAATTATTCTCGCTCAAAATACAAGGACAAATTGATGCATGATCTATTAGAACTAGAGCTTTTATTTTTATCATATCATTACAAAAAGGCTGTCTGAGATACTGTTGCCGAGATGTTGCCACCTTTAAATAAGGCAGCCTTTTGTATTCATGTTCTTTCTGTAACTCATTTTTTTGTTCTCTATTTCTGTATATTCGTCACCTTATTTTCCCGTAATTAGCTCACTTAAACATAACTAGCATGCTTGTAATTTATTTTTAATTCGTACCATTAATTCAATTCCATTCAGGCGAAATAAATTCATAATAATGTAAAATATCATTGTATAAGTTAAGCACTTTTATTCAGAGTAACTTAATATATCAAAGGATTATTCAATTTGGTTATGTTAGTATTTTAAAATATTAAAAACGTATATTATGTAAATGTTGAAACCATACCTAATACGCATTCCATTAATTCCATAACAGTTTATGCATTAAAATTATAATTATTGTATTTAATGTGGTAAGCTTATAAATTTTCAATAGTGCAATATATTTAAGCTTACTATTGTATATCAAATTGCTTGGTTTAATGATATGCAAATTATAATTTTAAAGTGTGTAAAATTGTTTACATATTATCGAATATTCGACCAATATTATTTAAATTACAAATTAAATACACTCAGCGTGCACTACCATTCAATGAGAATTGCGGTTTGATGCAATGATGTGGATTGGAGCTCACAACAAGAATATAATATCGAACAAAAACATTCGAGTCCTTGATTAAATTTCAAAGACCAATAGTTCAACGTTAAAAATTTGTGAGAACGCTGATATTTATTTGTTTATTTATTTATTTATTAAGGTCGCCAACATTCCATACACCATTATATTAATAAATAAATATAAATTAAAAATATAAATATATATATTGATAAATATAATTATAATATATATATAATTAATAATTAAATATAATCATGTACCAGCCACTATTGTACATATGAATGTTCGTTTCAGAAAGAAGACTTGTGATTTTATGAATAAAATACATACTTATTATGGCAAAAAAGTTTTATTGTAGGTTTTAATAGATAGATCTTGAGATAATTTTCAGTTGAAAATTTCTGAAAAAAATACGTTACTTCATGATTCATCTTTGACCTTACTTTTGCTAAAATAATAAAATAAATACTCGCTCGATACGTAACTTCGATCAATAATAGTCGTACCTACATAAAATATCCACAAAAGTTTAAAAAATAAGAAAATTTGTTACCTACTATTTTTGGTTCCTTATTTACCCAAAATTTATTCCCCTGAAATGGTAACAAATTGTGGTAACAACTTATAACAAAAACGGACATTGAAATTTCACAAAATGACCAAACATAGTATTTAAAAGATTTCTGCCCCACTGTCTATTTAGTAGTTTATCAAGCCACAAATTGTGTTAAATCTATCACATCTCTATAAGGAACGTGACTCGAGTTTGCTTTGAAACACGCCAACTAACGTCTCTACAGTTGAGTCAAACTTAAACTGAATCACATAATACTAGATAGTTGTCGTAAATTTAAATTACTTCTCCGAAACTGTATAAGGTTAGTTATAACGAAAGTTCTTACGAAAGTGGATTAGTAGGTGAGTTTATTAGGGTTGTCAAAACTATTTGAATTTTAGCATACATGTTATTAGTGTAGATATTAGACTAAGTATTCGCAGTCGTTTTTATTAAAAATGCATAATTTATCTACTTAAGAAGTTTTACATCCCAGTACACAAAATAGTTTTAGCTAAACATAAAACATTATTATTATTGGTATTATGTTTAAAATTCCAGACCATATTATAACTTAACTATTACTACCCTAGGAACCAGCTTTCGCTTCACTTAGAAGAATCTTAATTAGTTACAAATTGTACCCACACCAAAAAATAGCATTCATTTATATCTGGCGCTTTTTGTTTAGCCAATTATAATAACTACAAATACCAATAGGTACTACTAAATATTCTGTGAAAAAACCCTAATAATTTATTTACTAACCTAATAACATAATTTGCATACTAAATTGACTATCTTATTCCACGAGGTATCCAATTTTCTGAATCTAGATATTAATCCACGATATTAATTAAGAATGTAAATAATTTTATAACATTAAATTATTTATCTTTAGCCCCGTTATTGACAATATCTAGTGCTTTAAAAACTCACAGAACAGTACAGAAGAAAAGCACCTACTAGTAGTTTGAAATAAGTTTGCCCTAGTTAAAACATACAATAGACATTAAAGTTAGGAAGTTGTCTTTTCATGAACAGACATAAACGCGTACTATACTCTTGATAATTATTCTTAGAGAAGTTTCCTAACAAGAAAACTCCCACTGGGAGTCATAAAGATATGCCCAACTGTAAAATTTACACTGAAGCATACAAAGGCAATTTATTTTTATATGTAATTATTTGAAATATATTCAAGTTTAGTGGAATGCACATTATGGGAGTTAAACATGTTTATTTTTTATTGTTTATTTTTAATTATTATTGAAACTCAGATAATATTTTAGGAACCGCAGTATTCACGGCATCAGATACGAAATTAAGTTTCGAGCTCACAATGAGTCTGGTCTTTTGTTATGGAGACGGAAAATTGGAATTAGACCGCGAGATTTCATCGGACTTGGCTTGTGCGATGGCAAATTACAACTTATTTATACAGACACCGACACTAAAGAGGTCAATTCAGCAACAAACGTAGATTGGTTCCAAAGTATTGAATCAAAGGTTCGAGTCGACGATGGCCTGTGGCACACTGCCATCGTCAGAAGAAGAAAGAGACTTGCTATGCTACAAGTCGACGACACGCCACCAGTTAGAGGATACTCTCAGTCATTGCTTGTACCCTCGAAAGCCAATCCTAAGTTATGGATAGGTAAGATACTTTCTATTTTGCTTAATGTTATTGTCAAGTTCTAAGCTTTGACTAATGTTCAAAGTTTGCGCCGATGCTCGTGGCGTCTAGCTTTGATATTCCCGTCTAAGTTTCAATCGTTTGTCATTCCCACTTACTCGAGCTCAAGATATATTAAATTGGAGCGGACCGTACTTCCAATTACTTATCCGTAATGTTGACAAATGTAGTAAGACGTCCTTTGCCGTTTCGTACTTTAATTATTATGTCGTCTGAAACGTTCTTATTAAAATTTGTGTTTACGAGATACAGATGAGAATGATATCCATCACATATTACAACTTTATACCAATCGATATAAAGAAAACATTTTATGTTAAACATAAAAAAACATGTTGTAATTGTTGATCACAACCACGTACAAATTGAAAGCTGCCTACGAAAGGAGATACGGAACTAGTAGTGAAGTGTATACAAAATAGTTGTTCATTCATTGCATCTGAACATAATTACTATTCTTATTGACAAACATTATTACTTGGGTACCAGTTAGCCATATATTATGAAGTCAGTACTGTGGCTTATTGACTGTATACTTAATATGCTAATGACTACTTAATTCATAAAGATATTCAGTTCCCAGTAAAGTAAGGGGGTTAAAGAAAGTTAAATTTCGTAGATGCAGGCTCGTAGACATTGAACAAACTTAAAGTTAACTCCAAAAACGCCATGCGTTCTTTGTTGTATTCGTAGTATGCGATTAGCTTAAACTTTACATTTAATGAATGGTATGTATATTTTTATTTTATTTATTAGGTGGTTCGCCATCTTTACCTCTGGGACTGCCGGCTGCGCTGTATACAGGCCTGCGTGGATGTGTTGCCAGTGTGAAGTCAAGCGGAAAACACGTTGACATTACGACACCCATTCGACCGATGACTCCGATACGGTATTGTGATTAAATGACGTAATATCATTTACATCTATGTCAACGTTATCATTAATGATCATTATGATTGTCGATAAAATGTATCGATAATCATAATCATTATTTATTAATACATAACAATGTATGAGTTTTGATGAGCGATAATATAACAGACGTCCGTTTACGTCTAAAAACAGTTTTATGAATAAAAGTATTATTTTATTAAAGTATTTGAGTTGAGTGAAAAAGTACCTGTTAAAAAATACTGATACATATCCGTTCCCAGGCGATGTGCGTTTTTATTAATTTTTGCTACTCCCGCCCAGTTGTCAGAAACAATTCGCAACACGAAGTGAGAGAAACCGTGTGGTAATTTTTAAAAAAGCCGAAACGGAAATGTATCTTGCCCTTATTTTTTTTTGCTATGCTTGCCGTATAATATTCATGGCGGATTTTGTGTTTTAATTTACATACTTTAAAAATTTAAATATTTAACGGGTTTTTATTGTTTTCACTTGCGAGTTTTTCATTGTTTCATATTGTTTTATATTCATTTATAGTGGGTGTATTGCAATACTGACTTACAAAGGAAATGGAACGAAATGAGTATTCATATTTCTAACCAAACAATGTGCTGCCATAATACGTTATGTTATAGTTCTAAGTATTATAGGATTTAAAGCGTATTAAATACTTTTTGAAGCCGGTGCTTGAATTACACTTCAGAAGTTATACAAGATCATTAAAGAATATTAAAATGTGAGCATAAATCGTACAGATCAAAAACTGTATAATTCGTTACTATTGAATATTATATTTAGAAATTAAGTAGATTGTTTCCTAAAATTGTATAATATTTTATTAAAAACATGGTAACTTTGGCAAATAAATGAGTCGAGTAAATGCATCACTCAATTCATGAGAAAAGATGGAATGACACGAATTTAGTTGCAATAATAAAACGTGAATAATATTCTAATCTTCGCAAAATGCGTTGTTTTTATATTATCATTTTCATCACAAGTATTAGCTTGACGTGATAGATTTACAGTTTGAATATTTGTGACGATAGCATAAGACAAGTATATTTGGTGTTGAAATCGATTTATCAACTCGATGCTAGTGTGGTTGATAGATTGGCTTTATGTTAACATTCCATAAGGTACATATAATATAACTGTGACGCTTATCTTTATTTACTTCAGTTGCCGATATTAAATATAGGCAGTTGTAAGTAGGGGTCTGTTAAGTACCATTGTCTGTGCGAAATTATTTTGAGGTAATCATCGATATTACATAGAGACATACAGCATCAGTGTTTTAAAATTGAACATTAAGTTTCAGACAGTATGTATTGGTGAAACTACCCAATGGAGAATGGAGAATGAAAGTAACCGCTTACCATCAGTTGGTTCGCCTGCTCGTTTGTAGGCTATTCACATACAAAAAAAAAAGAAATTCAAAACCCCCTTTTTTCTTTTCACCAAACATACGTAACTAACAACTTGATTCAACAACCTTCCAATAAAAAAACCGCATCAAAATTGACCGATAGCTACAATTCCATAGACAGACACTGACATACCTATAGACACACATACACATTATACTTTCTCTTTATAAATGCTGGCTTTATAAAGTAAGCGGGTATTAGCTGGTAGCAGAAATTCATCAGCAAATTGATGATTATTAGGAAAAGCCTATGTGCAGTCATGGACCTACAAATGCCGAAATTTGAAATAAAGCGTCGAGACAATGTCATTTTTAGGCCTGATTCTTTTACGAAACAAGTTTTCAGTACTATGTCATATCGATGTAGGTATGTTAATAGGTTCGTGTTTCTTAATACCACTAAATAATATCATTCCGCGAATTAATTAAACTAAATTCTAACAGTGCCATAGTTGTACAGTAGCTGATTCTCTTAGAGGTTAAATAGTGTGTAGGTTTAAGTTGTTGTAATGGTAAAGTTATGACTAGAAATATTTAAACACACTAAATGCTCTAATATGTTCTAAAAATAATATGTTAGATAAACATAATAATAACATTATAATTGTTAGAATAACTCAATTTAAATAATATTTGTATTTAATTTATAAACGTTTTGTATTTATTTTCAGCATCTCAAGTCAATATTTTAAGATGGTTTAAATAGAACAGTTGCTAGTTAAACTATTTATGCACTTATAAAATATTTATAAGTATTTAAGTACCCGATGGCTAACAAATTACAATTTAGTAATTTATTTCTCACACATTTTAAAATTATAAACAAAACAGTGCATATAAAGGCTTTTTCATTCGCCTACTCTATAAAATAATTGTGAGTATTATTTAAATGTCCGTATTTATAATCAGTAGTAAAACTCTCAGCTTTTCATCTTCTAAAACTGTTTCCTTGCATAAAATTCACACATTCACAGTCCTATAAATTGTCAGCTGTCAATTTCAAAAGAAGATTGGATCGGTTGGCGCCAATTCAACATGACAGCTGTCAGTGAAGTCATATCCCCATCGACATTGTAAACCCCGATTCAGATAGCACTACGAGTAGTTAGAACTGTATGTATATCGTGTAGGAAGCCATTATGTGAAAGACCGTACACGATGCATTCAGCTTTGCTTGGTTTGAATTTATGGCGTTTTTATTGTCACGCTAATAAATCGTTTGGGGCTGATAGAAATCGCGTTTACCAATAATAACTTTTTATGACTCCATTTGTTTGTGGGTTTTGTTGGCGTGGAACGAATTTAGTACGGTTCGTGACATTAAAATATTTGCCTTTCAAGCCAAAAGTCAATAGGGGTAATTGCTAAGTTACCTACTACAAGTACCATCAAATAGAGAGTTTAGACAATCATCAACTTATAAGAATTAAAAAGGCTCTTAACGCATGCATGTTTTTTATACTAACAAAATTTTATAAGTGCTGAATAATTTACGCAACAATATGACAATATTAATTAAATACCATCAATTAGGTATTTTATAGATATTTACTGAATATTTGTACTCTGTTTTACGGAAATTCATTTACTTAGACTAAGCTTGTGTTTAAAAAGGTACTCGTAACGTTGTGTAATATATGTAAATAGTTTTCTAGACTAGTTTTTTTTACAACCTGCTTTACTGTTGTTAACTGAAAGTCCATCGACTCTGGAGATCCACATTAATTGCTATGTTTGAGTAATTATTGAGAATAATGTTAAACGTAGCTCAATAGTATGTAATATAATAATAAGGTACACTCGAAGGTCCTTCGGTAAATTTATAGAAAAGCTCTTATTACGTTTCCAGAGACAGCTTTTCTATAAACGCACCCATGTATTAAAGAGTAACGCCATATAATGAATTAATGTATGACCTTTTTTGAATTCCATTACTCTTTGGTATACTTGTCACGTGACATAATTTAAATTAAAACTTGGCAAGTTTTATCATAGTATGGAAGCGCTGCAGCTCGTGGAATTAAATCGCGAATTTACATGTAAATTAATTTATTAGTTGGAGTGTACGGTATTTTTTATATTTATGTTTGGTATCGTGTATACTTAAAATGTATATTTGTTCTGGTAAAGTTAGCATTTGTCACTCTATTACGCTTGACAAACTAAATATAAAGCTAAGTTGATTTTCTACTCTATCTAGAGGTCTAATTGTAACATATTATATTATATAAACTAATTTAAATTAAATGAAAAATGACAATATTAAAATATTTATCTACACAGCATTTAGACTTACGTTTTATCTACATGTTAGATTGCTTCGTGGTCGAACGAAACATATCCGTTTCAATTTTAGATGTTGGGTTAGTCCCCGGCCCGTTTGTTCGGATCATGTTCGGACGCAATATATACCCCATATTGTAGATATTTGCTTACAGCTCAGTGGCTTGGTATCAAATACTTGTTGCCGAAATGTTAAATTTCAAGCCGAATGGACGGGAATAAGAGGAGCCTAAGCAATAAACCTGTAGTTACTACATTATATCATGTTCACACATATCTCCCATTATAATTTGTTATGCAGTGTGTGTTTTGATGTACCTTTATTAGTTAAATAAATACTACTGATAAAATTAAATGAGACTGCAAGAAGATTACTGTGTTTTTTATTTCTTTTTGGCAGCCATCTTGTCTGAGTGGGTAGGTGTCATAATATTCATGAATTAATTTTACATATTTATTTTACCCACGCAATCCTAATCCAACGTGTATTTTGGTGATATTTTTCACAATATTAAATCACTTCTTAAACGTAGGTATACTTTTGTAAACAATATATGCAATTACGTGAGTACATCCATTACAAGCATCGAACACTCGAAAATCAGCTTGGAAATGTCACACAAATCCCCAACTCTCCAAAGCTGTGGCAAATTCTGATTAAGTCAGTAATTACCTGTGTGTGAATGTAGAAGTTGAAATAGACGTGATGGAAAATCATTTTGAGGGTTTCAGGTAACGTAATAATATTTAGGTCTGAAAAATAGCTAATTATAATGGCAAAACTATTAAAATATCAATATCATTATAACAGTTATTTTTTATGTTTTTATAAATTTATTAGTCTAAAATTTTTCATGACGTTACAAAATATCTGAGAAAGGTGTTTGCAAAAGTTTAAAAGCCGAATGCGAATGACTTTCCGTATACGAATACGATCGCAAAATTTGGCTTATTTCATGACAAAATATGCATAAAAGATAGTTATTTGATAGCATGTCAATAAATATATAATATTATATTTGTAATAAGCCGCAAGTTCGGTTATATCTATGTAGTTTATTTTCAATTTGGTAGTAGATTCGCAATCGATTTTTGTTATGCATCGATTTGGGTTCTACCCTCCTATTTTTTCCGACCGACGCGACGCGGCGACGCTGCGACGCCACGCAGCGGACGAGATTGGTGGATTGCCTTTTTGGTGTACAATGTACATTTATTGATTGTTGTGTATTGCGCAGAAAGGGACACTTAAATCCTATAATCATTTAAAATACAGACCACCACATTCGATTCGTCACCACCACAAATATAGGAAACCGGGTTCAACATCATTACCTAATACTCGACTCACGAGTTTTCCCAGCCCGGGTAAATGACAATCACTAACGCCGAAAGATAAAAAGGTAAATTGCAGGATAAAAAACATCCTTCAAAAAAGTTTCGTGCACTGCTGTCTCACCTGCTAGTTTAGCCATTTAGAATGAATGAGTTTTAAGGTCATAGCCATATTGGATTTATCGCACGCTTAATAATAAAGAGAAATAACTCAAAAATTGAAAAAATCTACTTTTTGTAACAAAACGCATTAACAATGCGAAAAGAATAGGTAGAGTTCGACAGCCGTTCAATATGGACGAATATGAGCGAGATAAAAGATCGGTCGCCTCTTTCATTCCAAACGGATGGACCATGACTATGTTCTTGATTTATGGCTTTTTCTGATTAAATAATCTAGTTTTTGTAACAAAACGCATTAACAATGCGAAAAGAATAGGTAGAGTTCGACAGCCGTTCAATATGGACGAATATGAGCGAGATAAAAGATCGGTCGCCTCTTTCATTCCAAACGGATGGACCATGTTGTCTGTCAAAAAGCGATCCATTTAGTGATGCCTCAATCTTCGCAAAAAGTAGACGTGTGTTTTTGCGGCAGAAAGTCGATTGTTGCTGTTTATAGTTAAAACGTGAGTATTTTATTCATATATTTTAAATCATAAACTGCTAGGTTTCGATTTCATTCTATTTAATATTTAAAGAGAAATAACTCAAAAATTGAAAAAATCTAGTTTTTGTAACAAAACGCATTAACAATGCGAAAAGAATAGGTAGAGTTCGACAGCCGTTCAATATGGACGAATATGAGCGAGATAAAAGATCGGTCGCCTCTTTCATTCCAAACGGATGGACCATGTTGTCTGTCAAAAAGCGATCCATTTAGTGATGCCTCAATCTTCGCAAAAAGTAGACGTGTGTTTTTGCGGCAGAAAGTCGATTGTTGCTGTTTATAGTTAAAACGTGAGTATTTTATTCATATATTTTAAATCATAAACTGCTAGGTTTCGATTTCATTCTATTTAATATTTAAAATGTGGCATTGTCAAATGCATAATTTGTACTTATTTCAGTTTAGTTTTAAATTGTTTTTGTGGTTTTAAAAAGTAACTTGAGTTATTTCAGTTTATTTTTAAAATTCTATCACTTTTTTTGTAACATTCTAACCTATTTCAGCTTATAAACAAAATGTAATAAGAATTGGGTAAAATTTTTGTTTTTATCTCAGTTTATTAATTATTAGAAAAGTAAATTTAATTTATGTTCTTGATTTATGGCTTTTTCTGATTAAATACTCGCTGCAACTATGCAAATGTTTTTAAGAGGCCGAAAGATTTTAGGTTTAATAAATTTCCCAGCAGGCGGTAATGACTAAGAATTAGTATCAACTATAAGGCACTTATTATGTACTTCCATATAAACACGTTGCTATTTCCAAATATACAGGTAAGTGTAACCCTAATGAATGGTTTTGTTTCAGGATTCACAAGATCAAGATAATTTCTGGAACATGGAAAATAGTAATCCGTTCAACGATAACTTTGATTTAATACTGAGTACTCTGTTTACGTATTGCGTAAACAGAATACTCACAATATAATATATGCACACACACCCACACACACACACACACACGCACACGCACACGCGCACGCACACGCGCACGCGCACGCACACACACACACACACACACACACGTAACGATTAAGTTATTGTATATCTATTATAGATAACTGTGTTCATATAAAATGATCACTGAGATTATGTAAGCGGATGACTTATGCTTTTTAGCAGATTCCCCAACTTCTTTACAACAGCTGATGACTGGTCTTGAGGAGGCGTGCAACAAGTTCGGTCTTAACACGTTAAGTGCGAAGCGAGGCCTAAATCACCCCTGATGCAACTTCCCTGTGGTGCGGCAAGCAAAAAAGTGAATTTCTCTGTCGTGCGAATGGCATAGCTTTGGTTTGGTCCAGTGTAGGAAAGAGATAAATATATATTTGAGATCACTAATGGTTCCGGACTCGGTGGTGTACCTACCTTGGTACCGGATGTCTTAGGCCTCGTGCCGCACTGAATTAATATAATTTTAATGCAGTGCGGAACGAGGCTAAAACGTCCCATATCCCCCCTGACCTCGTACCGCACTCAACGCGAGCTTGCCGCGACCAGTGTTGTGCATCACGTCGATTGGAGAGCACGTCCTTTTACAGCGCCGAACATGTCTAAACGATGTCGGAAGAAGTTAATTTTAAAAAACCCAGAAACAGAGCCAATTAATTCAAGTTCTAATAATTGTATTTTTAAAGCCCGAGGCAGAATAAATAGGACAGTTTCTTTTCTACTTCTGGTTGCCTTTTTTTTCTATTCTGTGAACCGCATTAAGATTTTCATATACAAATAGAAAGATAAACCTTATGCATAAACCGTAATCCATTATTTTCCAATAATAAGTCTGTAATAGGTGCCTCTTAATGGTATAGAATGGAACGCTTCGTGCGCGAGTCCGACTCGCACTTGGCCGGTTTTTTTTTCTTTATGGCGCCTTCAAGCACAATTTAGATTATTTAAAAAAATGTATCCTTTGATTAAATGAGATATAATTGATCAAAATCGGTCAAGTCGTTGCGTAGTTAAGACAGTTTAAAAACGTCGATATTATTTTTCCCATCACTAATCGCAGCGAAAATTTGCCCTATTTCAGTGCGTTACGAGGTGTATAAGATCCCATATTTTGTTTTGCTAATAATTCCTAAACTAGCCATCAGATCCCGGGGCGACGGTGGATTAGGGTTCATCAATTCACTGTCTATATCAATAAGGACCAAAATTCTCATTTATCTTTGATTTCGCGCCAGAAAATGGATTTTAGTCTGTAAAAGGAGGTGGGGTCTAATAGACCGCGTGTCGCCCTAACGTCTGGTCACGGTACGGGCCGATTATACCTCGTGCCGCAGGAACGGAAAGTATGCAAAAATTGGTGCCGCAGCTAACGTGTTAAGATAAGTGTCAGTAAGACAGAAGTCATGACATTAGACCAATTCAATCTCCGATGTCTGCGGGATATCATGAACATCCACTGGACGGACCGCATCAGAAATACTGAAGTTCTTCGACGCGCTAAGATCTGCGGCATTGAAGCATATCTGATGCACCTTCAGCTAAGGTGGTGTGGTCATGTGTTCTGCATGCCAGACGAAAGAATAGCAAAGTGCATCTTTTATAGCGAGCTTCAAGATGGCAAGCGCAAGCACGGTGGACAGCTCTTGCGATACAAAGATGTAATTAAAAGACATATGATAAGTTGCAGTATTGGATCTTTGACGTGGGTGTCATCTACTGCAAACCGCCCGGAATGGAGAAGTCTTGTAATGCAGAAGACCGACGCCTTTGAAAACTTACGCAGAGACGAGCTCGATGCAAAAAGAGACGAGCTAAAAGCCAGACCACCAAAGGCTTTAAACTACCACTATAGTGGCGGCGTACTCACTTGTCCGAGATGCTCAAAAATAGGCTACAACAGCTACATGAGAGCACACGACCGCGCGGACCAACGAGACGCCAGCTGCTGAGCCTGTCCAGCAGTCGCTGTGGCCGAAATCGGCTAAGACATTATTATTATTATACATAACATATTGTTCTTCTCTTTTAATGTCTTTTTTCGTAATTTTCATACTTATTTCTGTTATTTCATAATGATTGGGTAAATCCTAGCCTCCCACAACACAGGGAATCCAGACTAGCTGGGAGCTAGTGTAGTTGATATTATGTGAACAAAGTTTATTAAATAAATCAATAAAATTTTATCATTCATTCATATTATTCATTCATTTCATTCATTCATTCATTCAATTATTATTTTAATTTAACAAATTGTATGAAAACAAAAGAGATTTTTTTATGGAAATAGCCGGCAAACGAGCTGACGATCCCCTGATGGTAAGTGGCTATCGTCGCCCATGGACATCAGCAACACCAAAAGCATCACTGATGCGTTGCCGGCCAAGAAAGAAAGAACTGGCTCTCAAGCCCCCAACCGGGACACGACGAGTCGTTTGGCGGACCCATCCAGCGGAGCTATCGAGATGAACCCCATGGAAAAATAATAGAATACTGTTAGCAGTCTTGAAGAAAATGATGGTGTGGAAGGGGCAGCGCCAATTTAGACGTGCTTTGGGCAGTAACGGACACTGCTCTTGGACGTCTTTGCGTGCGGAAGCTCTGCCGGATTGCGTACTCGTAGAATTAATTAGTGGGACGATTTGTTTTATGAGGTTTTGATAAGATTGTCACAATAAAATTATCTAGTACTAAATTAAAGCAAAAAGGCGGTGTTTGTTATTTTTTTTAAGCATTGTTTCTGTTAGTTCCTAAAAATACAATATTCTTTATTGTGCACACTAGTAGTACATAAAATAATAATAATAAGATAATAGTAATAATAGTAAAATGGTATTAATTAACAATTAAAATCAATATTACCAATATAATCCCTCGAGGGGCCCTACCATCAGTGGGCCGGATTTCATCGCCTCTTACGACACCCATACGGTGTGGGAAGGACTTACGGGAACTTCTAAAAAAAAGTCTTATTCTTTTGTTTTTTGCTTTTAAGTGCTAAGATAAAAAGAGTTTTTATTTTTTTTAGAATCTTTGTTAGAGTTTTTGATTTTGTTTTAAGCTCTAGATCTCAATTATTCCTAAGTCTAAATAGAATATTAATGTTATTTTCATATTTTCTGTTTGTAAGTTTTAAGGTGTAAAGCTTTAAAAGTAAAAGTTTATGTTGAATAAATAGTATCCAAGTCAAGTCCTTGTTTTGTTTTTATTGTTTCCATCATCATGTTACTAATATTTCTGTGAATATAAATTTTATTTCAGTTTCAAATTATGCTTTTAAAAATAGAATAAATAAAAAAGTGCAATGTTTTGATATAAATTTCAGTAGTCCTATACTTACAGATCAAAAAAGATATAAGTTTAATTACTACCTATGATTTAATATTTCTTTTAAAATTAAAGAGAACTATTTAGTTGTGTGCCATAACTGATGTGGGTTTGACTACTATGGTTTTGTAATAAACTGAAATAAGTCGCAGGTTTTTTTTTCTATTTAGTTTTTTTCGAGGTTCCCAATATTATAAAATGGTAATTGCTATACCAAATTCAAGGTAAAGATCTCTACTTTCAAATTCATTTTAATTTTACTTTGAAAATATGACTATATTTACGGTTTTTTTTTCATTTAGTGCAACTAATCAAACATGCAAAACTTAAAACGTAATTTCCCGTAGTTTATGATTTTTGAGTTATTTCTCTTTAATATTAAGCGTGCGCATCATTACCTAATACTCGACTCACGAGTTTTCCCAGCCCGGGTAAATGACAATCACTAACGCCGAAAGATAAAAAGGTAAATTGCAGGATAAAAAACATCCTTCAAAAAAGTTTCGTGCACTGCTGTCTCACCTGCTAGTTTAGCCATTTAGAATGAATGAGTTTTAAGGTCATAGCCATATTGGATTTACACATTTACAAAACATTTTCAATAACTCGCCAATACGCTGAAAATATATAAGTGAAAATTAATTTAATTAATACTTAGGTACATCAATAGTAAATTACAGCTGTATGCAGGATCTTCCCTGGTATCTTTCATGCCAGCAACAATAGAATTACTGGTATTATGGCCTCTGGCGTTAAATTATATTTAAAAGAAAATCCGCCCAGCCGTGGGACAGTTATCGATTAGGATGAAATAATTATCTGCAACATTACTACGTTTCCGGTTCAAAAGATTTTAATCTGTTAAATTACAGACAAACAAAACGATTTAACACGGGCTCTGTCGACTCGTAAAGCCGGGGACGTGTTTTATCAACATCTTAATCAGAAAATGGACAATAAATTAGTCTACTGTTTGGTAGACGTGCCCTTGACTACGAATGGGTGAATCAGTGTCGCGATCACACTTACTGCGCTAAAACACGAACGCTTTTTAATTTAATGACGCAGACAATTTCCTTAAGAAATAAGTCAGAGTGCGAACAAATTATCAACTAACTACAATGTAAGATGTTTTTATTTATCCACCCTTTTTCTTTTTATCTATACTAATATTATAAAGAAGAAAAATTTGATTGTTTGCATTGAATAGGTTCCGAAACTACGGAACCGATTTGAAAAAATCTTTCACTGTTAGGAAGCTACAATATCGCCGGGTGATATAGGCTATATTATATTTTCAAAAAAATTAGGGATCTTTAATAAAACTGCAATAATATAACCCAAGGTGTAAAAAAATAAGAAAACCGAAGCAAAGCGAGGGCTGTTACTCGTAGTTACATAAACATAAATCCCCACCCATTGGTAATATTTTTGGGTAAATAAAACGAGCAGACCAGCCACATGAGTAGTGGTCACCGCCGCCTACACAATACACATGCCATGACAACAAAGGCTTGACTTACGCATTGGTCAAACAAAGAACGGTGGATACGCCTTTATGGCTCTCCGACACTGCGACTGAAACTCGTGAATTTCGTAAGACGCAATATAATTTGGGCGCAGGCAATGATGTTGTACAAAATATATTTGGGCACGCGAATACTCGCATAAATACAATTTCAACCGTATTGCAGCGGCTTCTAATACTGACAATTCCATGCCGGTATACTTTGGTATTATAAGAGGTGACAGAAGCCGTACTTCTTGGTGGTAATATTTTACACAAAGATTACATTATCAATATGATTATATATTAACTCCTTAATATAGGGTGGCCCAAAAGTAAGAAGCAAATGGCGGTAAATATCAATTCTGCTGTGACATTTGGGAAGTAAACCGATACAAATTACACGTTAATAAGACATGAGTGAGGCGGCAACCATTTGGCTGATATAATTTTTTCTACTCAATGAAAATGAAATAAAATATCATATTATTATAAACACGATCCATTAAAAAAATTACAGTCATAGAAAATCGGGTGACAACTTTTGCGCCACCCTCTATTATTATCTTTCTGTGAAGTCTGATTGGCCCAACTACCGGACTCTTGCTTGAATAAGTCCTTAGATTCGTGGTGCTCAGGCTGGGAGCTTGAGTGCCACTTATTCATTTCTTTCTCTCTTTTCTTTCTTGGTCGGCAACGCATCGGTGATGCCTTTGGTGATACTACGGCCATGGGCGATGGAAGCCATCACATGGATCATCAATGCTATTACTTATAGATACACAGACAAATAAACAAACTAAAAACATCTCAGAGGAATAAATTGATATATTCGAAATATGATGTAACGGCGAGCCTGTAATCTCAAGTTGCTTCAATTATTGTGAAGAAAAATATTCTCATTCTTTGCATAAGCCATAAATCATTTGGGCTATCGGATTCCCTAGAGGCATTATTAGGAAAAATAAGCAATAGATTTACAACGGCGAAACAAAACTAGTTTTTGAAGTAGATACTATGTATTCATGAGAGTAGGTATTTCGAAAAAATATGGTAGCGTAGAAATTTAACGACACTCCAAGTATAATGACCAATTTTTGGAAAGTCGGAACATAATATTGTCTACTGAAGAAATCCGGCATGTTAGGATTCAATAAGTTTTATGAAGCCTCCCTCTGTAGTAAATTATATTTCATCACGATGGCTTAACCTGCCTTACAAAGTACGAAAGCACTTATAATAATTTCGCAGCTACTGGTATAATCTGACAATTATTATACTTCTCCTTATTTAGATACTTATATGTAGGTAAGTACGTTACCTACTAGATGTAAAGATGTGTGAATTTTTTACTTCTGTAGTAAACTGAATTAAGTTATATGATTAACTTAAAGTTATTGCTTTGTAACTTATAATTATTATAACTTTGTAAACATAAGCAGTCAGCGCATCCATTACATGACCATTAAAATATTTATTTATTCTCAAGTAGATTACAATGGGTGGATTTAATGCCTTATATAAATATTTGCTTTAAATTTTGTTTGAAGAATATGGAAAGGTGCCAGCCTACCCTGAAAATAATCCTGCGTTTGAATTACTTATAATGTACCTACTCTAGTCATTTAATTTATTATTTATTTGGAATTTTCACAAATTCATATTTATAAGGGTAGGCGTCGCGATTACCCCATCAAGCCGTGCCCTTCCCACAAAGGAAAAATGCACCGACATTATACAGGTACGTATAAGTAAATACCAGTAATACACGTGTTGAAGCACGGGTGAACCCCTAAACGGAGTATCTAGGTAAGTTGATTATACAAGTGTTAGTCAAGTAGTTAGTCGCAGTCTAGTAAATAAGTTGCTTACAATTTTGTGTACTAAAATTACGAATAAATTCGTTCAGTGTGAATTTCTTAGAGCTGTGACATTAAACGATTAAAACAGTGGTTTTGTTTGTGGCTACAGCAGTTATCTACTGTAATTGAATTTGAAATAACATTGAATCGTGCTGCTTCGTGGTATATTTCGGGAAATTATCTGAATTAACCTAAAAAATTACATTAAATATATCCTATTAATATTATAAATGTGAAAGTTTGCGAAGCTGTTTGGATGTTTGTTTCTCAGTCACGCCACTACTACTTAAATGATTTGGCTGAAATTTGGAATATTCTTTATAAACACATAGGCTACTTTTTGTCCTGCAAAAATTCAGGGTACCCGCGGGATTTGTAAAAAATCGATATCCAGGCGTGCGAAGCCACGGGAATCACCTAATATCTAATATGGTTCTATAAATCTACATTAATTACAATAATTAAAAATTTCGTTTCAAAACCACTTTGTCGCGGGCGAAGCCTCGTGTAAAAGCTAGTTAAATAATAACGATAATTAATTCTATGTAACCTGTTTTAAATAATAAAAGGTACGTTTAAGAATTACACCGAAGAAAACATCATTTTGCAATTTTGCAATTTCAAAACGATGACTTCATTTTGCAATAATAGTAAAAGTTTTCCGTTGTCTTGTTCAATTATAACTATAACAAATAAGAAAATAATGTAATTTGACTCTAGATCAAGGCATCACAACATTAATTGAAGGAGTAATTACCTGAACCTCAACTTTTATTCGATGTGCCTTCAGAAGAAGAGCTTTATATTAACATTAAACAAAAACCGTAACTTAGGTAACGTCAAGTTGTTTAGATGTTTCAGAATTCCCTCTAAGTCAAAGCGAGGTTGGAATCATGCCACATTTACAATTTTTTTCAGTAAAAATGCTTTTAAGAGAAGCTCTTTGGAAACAGAAATATAAATAATATTTCCCACAGAATACGAATAAGAGATCGTAAAAAATCGCGTGTTTAGCGCGAACATTTTATCACTCTATTAAAGCTGGTATTGTAAAAATAGAATTAAATGACGCTAAAAAATATTTCTTATCCCTCACGTTTCTAACCTACTGTTTGACATCACCAATGGTTATTAACTACTTTGTATTGTTTGCTAATTAACAATATGTCCAGTAACAAATGAAAATTGCAATGAGCTGCTGGTTTTTGATAATAGGTATTGGACATAAATTCATAAACTAAAGGAGAATGCCCATTTAGTATGGAGAAATGTACTGACTTTAATATTTTTGTGTCTTGATAAAAATACCTTTATTTGATTATGTTATCTTAATAAATTATACATACTAACTTTAGTCAATCATAATATTAGGAAATAAGAGATTTTAAACAAAACTAATTTGTATTTAGGTTATAGTAAACTCACGGTAATATGGACTCTATGCGGGCGTATTAAAGTCGATTGCGTATGTAATGTCGATCTTTTAAGTTTCAAATTCATTTGACAGTCCCCAAACACCATGAAGTTTGTAATGTATTATAATCACAGAACACTATTACTCCTGGCTGATTATAATAATTTTCTATAAAAAAAAAAATTCATTTGACAGTCCCCTTACGTCATCTAGTTTGTTGTCATAGATATATTATACTATAACTGTTGTATCATAATTATAATCGAATCAATGCTACCTATTGGCCCGAAGGATCTTAAAAGATTCCTGATTGGTCCTTATCCAAACATAAATGGCCCAATGGTTTTCTTTTGTAAAACGGAAGTAAAGTTACTTATTAATTTCAGAAAATTATTCCCAATAAGGATTTTTTAGGAAATAGGGTAAAATACTTGAAATATTTTAATTAAATTTTTTGTCCAAAAATCATTGTGACACAATTATTTTTTTAAGAGTACTGGCTATGGGCATTCTCCTTTTATTTCACATTCGTTACCCAGAGATTTGAAAATAAAATAGGTATAACGTGACCTTAAAGGTCGCGAAGCATGTGGTCAGGTTGCTCGGTCGATGGTGAACAGTGTCGACAAAGGGTCACATGAGTTGCTCAGGGAGGTCTTGCCCCTCCACACTCGACTGCCTGAGAGCTTAACGCTTCCGCGGAAACTATTAGAGTCAGAAGAGCCCCTCCGCCACCCCCCCCACCCCCCTCCCCCCGACCATCTGTAGTATCTGATTGCGACACCAGCTAGATTTACGGTAATGAAAGGATCCCACGCTCGACAGCGAGGCCCGCTCCTTCACCAGAAGACTCGTTCTCCCTAAAGATTTTCCTACTCACAGATACTTCATTTTAAGGTTCTGAGGGATTTGAATGTGAATGAGATCAGCGAGAAAAAGTATTGAACGAACCCGGAAGACGAATGTGACCCTGGGGTTTTAAATGTAACTTCCAACTATTTAAGCCAGAGCTTTTTGTCCAAGAACCTGGCCCAAATACCAGTTATATTTATACATGGAAAATGTTTCAGAAGCAACTCATTGTTTTAAACTAATTCACTGTTAGTAGATGCTTATACAGCGTGCCTGCATAATCACTCGATTAGTTTATTTTTACTGGTATTTATACTAAATCTCGATACATTTTAGTTCTGATAGATAAAGGACATTAATTAATCATTTAATTATCCTTATAGTTTATTATTTTTCTTTTCTTTTCTTTTCTTTTTGGGTAACTATATTTATATTATTTAGTCATCCGTGGAGGACGGTGACCATTTACCATCCGGTGGCCCGTCTGCTCTTAAATATGTCGGCTTAGTTTACTTATATTTCTTACTTCTTTTATTTGTTTTATATTCATACAAACATCCGGTGGTCCGCAAATACTACAAACAAAAGAAGCAAAAAAATACAAGACAAAGCAATAAAATACAAGTTTTCCGATCGTCTAGTATCATAACAACAGTAAATAATTGCAGATTTTATTAAATAAATAATATTTTTCAAGTAATTCTGAGGAAATTTTAAATTTCTTTAAAAGGTTGAAATATCTGCAAATAATATATCGGAAATCAGTAATTTCAAATTATAAAATGGAACGTCAAGCCGGAACTAGCTTGGGTGTATTCGGAAGTTGAAGATGGCAGCACTGTACAAATTGTCTACTGTCATTTGTGTTCCATAATAATTTCAACAAAATTACATACTGGTTATTATAAAGCAACTATTTGAGAGTTGTTAGAAAAAAAATTATCAAAATATCTGCTCATTTGTGGACTTAACAGTAAAAAGTAGTGTAAAGGAGCCGAATTTTCGAAATTTTAAAAAAGGTCCAAATCTTGAAAACGGTAACACTTTTACAAAGGTAATTTTTTGACATGGTAGGTCAATCCTCAAGCTGTCTGCCATCTATGGTTGATCCACTACTTACAGAACACCCTGTGTATAGAGATTTTGATATGAAAAATGACGTGCATAAGTGTATCAGTGATACTTATATGAATAAAATATTTTGACTTTGACTTTGAAATACCTAGGCACGTAACCGTTTTGAATCGAGCAACATATTATCATACGATCATGTTATATTTTCCGTCAACAGTATATAAATAAGACTAAGGTGAACATGAAACTATTCGTTGTGAACAGATTCTTCGTCTCCCGAGGTTTGCATCATGTTCCCGGCGCGACGTGTTGTGAATGAATTTATATCTTACTTACTCGTATCTATTCAAAGGATTTTCAAGAAATTCGAGTAGCGATATCTACGTTTTGAATCACAAACATTTAATTTTAAACAGTTTTTTTATGTAAATAAGTAACGAACGAACGATCTAATGGTAAGTCGCACTTAAAAGCGTATCACAGGAATTCCGATTCGGCGCTGCCAGCTAAGACAGAATAGAGGAGAGAGAAAGAGAATACCATACCATACCATTAGGCTTTAAGTTTGCCCTTTGTTTCTTCTTTTTAAGAGGTGACATAAACATGTAAATAAATAAATAAATGCTGGTTCTCAGAAGAAGAGAAGCCCCAGCCGGAACAGAGACTTTTCACAAATGTTCAAAGGTAGGTTGTTGTACAAGTAAACTGTATCAGATATATCAAGATTCAAGTATTAACTGCCGAAATACATAATGTTTACTTTCATGAAATCATAGGACAATCAACTTTTGGTTGATTGTTAAAACGCGTTACGGCCTTACGCTCTTTTAGTTTGTATAAACATTTTAATAACCATGATATTTAGCATTGATAAAAAGCAGATAAACAAAAAAATATTAAAAGGAGAAAGAAATCTTACAATAGCTTCATAGAGCTCTTGTCACAAAGAGACAGACAATTTTGTTATCTTTTTTCTTCAACAAAGACTGAAACAAGAGAAATGGCCAACTACTAAAAGGCCTAATTTTATAAAGATAAGAAATTTTCGGTGTAACGTTTACATAAAAGAGACTCCTAAAGTACGGGCTAGGAAAGGTTGAGGAAGAAAATAAATTTGCGTTAATATATTTTCCCGGCGGAACATCACACGAACTAAGGTACATTGAAATATGATTGTTAAGACGAAATATTATATCAACTGGAAGATTTCAATATAGTTTTGATGAAAAGTTTCGAGAAGTTTACCATATCACCGTTCTTTCTTGCATTGTGAATACTGAACGTAGAATAAAGCTACAAAAACCCGATTTTTGTGAAGCTTTGAATTAATTTTATTTATAGATTATTTGCCAAAATAAAAACGACTTTGTAAATATTTTCGAAGTGAGGAGGAATAGGAGATAATTCTTATATAATATCAATATGCCTTCAAACATTACAGTGACAAATAAAAATGTTCTATCACCTAGTCAAAACATCTGCATTACTTAATTCCTAACTATATTATTCACACGCCATACACATAATTCTAATATAACAATAAAATTGAGAGCCCGAGCTGACATCAGTAGGTAACAGAAAATTGCTTTTCGTGACTTCAATAAATCTCTTAATTCCACCCCGGTGACTCGGTCGAACGCTATCACAATACGGCTATCCATTGCGACGCGACGCCGACGTACCGACTACCTGCTGCTTTGACACCGACTGCGTACCGCTAGGAGACTACTCGTAGTCTGTGTCGATCGTCGATAAATAAAATGTAGAGCGCTTCGCTACACGGACATTCATCATGTTTGGTACATTGCTTTGTGCTCATGGGCTTAGAACGGTTTGATTTACAACTTTCTACGTTCTACAAATACTTCCATTGCAAATCACGTGCTATAAAATAGAACCTGTATTTCAAAATGTGGTTATTTTAAAAATTAATGTACGGAAAGAACAATGCCCAAAAATTATTTTTTATTTTTTGTAGCGTCTTAAAACGTCAGTTATACCGAAGCAATTCAATTATTTTTTTACGTATTTTAAAATTAATACCTGTGCCCGTATTACCCAGCGTAAAATAATTTTATTAATAAGTGATGAATTGACTATAATAAAAATTATGTCAACAATGTCCATTTTCATTCGGGCACTCACTTCGATACATAGCTTGTATCAAGCAAAATATAGGGAGACTTCTGGCCAATATTACACACAGAATTTCGTTATAAATGTTGGTAACAAATGTAATGATGTCAAATTTCCATTTCCGGTTGTCAATCAAAAAAAAAGTCAGAATAAAAATAATGGTAAAAATTACATTCTCCCCTACTCTATGACTCAATGGTTATAAGAATTCAATCTCAAAATACTTTGGTTCTGGGGTGTGTCGGCTGAAAATTCTTATATATCTAAGCTCAGAAATTAAAGCGGCGATTTTTAGAATTTTTTTTATTTTAAGACACTAAAGTTGAAAATGAAATAAAACGATGTATGGCAGTTGGGCATTGTTCTTTACGTAGTTTTTCCCAACCAGCTGAATCAGCAAAAAATGCATTGTATTATAAACATTGTACGATATAAACTTTATTAAAGGGTCATTTCTTTCTTCCAGTATCGTCTTTGTGACGCTCCTTGTATTGTACTTAATAATGATGTTTTCATTTTGAAGCTAGGAAAACTGGTTACAAAAACAAAAGGCTTGGTTGGCACTAAATATTTTAAATAGTTGAATAAATTAGTATTAACTAGATTACTACTACCTAGATTACTTCTTTACGAGTAGATATGATTCTCATGGTACTGTAGGTAAAAATAACAATTTTTCCTGGAGCGAATCGAGGACGGGGTACTAGTATTATAATAAATATACTTAAAATTGCCGTCACAACAGTAAACGGATTTTCGTTTGATACTATTTAATGCTGGAGAAGGGATTATTTTGCTCGAATTATTATGCGTAAACTCTGGCAATCCTCGGGTGCACGAGAATTAAAACCGTTGTACGGCTTCCGAGTGTAAGAGTTTCGGTAGCTCATTAAAATAAGCTGGGAAACGAAACGTGGAAACTTGTCATAATATATTTTTAGGAAATATTATAGTTCGTAAAATACATAGGTTATATTAATTTTATTTTTGCTGTTTTTTTGCATTATTGAATACTTGTTACTTCGATTGTTTACCATTCATTGAAAGTGGTTACTTTCTACAACCGTATTATCAAATTGTTCAGGCATTGTACTCTGTTCTTGTTTAATAACAAAATATATTTTAAAATTATATTTTTCATAATTTTCACTTAACCCTAAAGTGGGCGAGCTATTTTGTGTAACGTCAGTGGGCGCGTGGAGCGCATTTTGCCGCTCATATTCAATACTAGCTGTTGTCCGCAACTTTGCATTTGTACCTCTTGCAGAAGAAAATTTAAAAAACGGTTAATTTATATTGGAGTACTTATATTTAGTAATTTATATACCGAAACTTAAGATTACAAAGGATTCCTCCAGGAGCGGGTTTTGTAAAATAAGCAATATTCACATTAATTTGTATTTTTTTCTTTTTCTTGCAAAATTTTGAAAATCTGAAAACATATTATATTCCATCAATTTACTCAAGGAATATTTGTTGCAAATTTAAAGCAAATCGGTTGATGTTATAAAAATATTTCCATCGAAATCCGTTCAAGGGTTTTAATGTGATGCCCGGATAGACAGACAGACAGACAGAGAGACAATGATTCTAAAAAAAATATTTTTGTGCCCTAACAAGTTATTGAAATGCCCCCTAATCGAAATTTTTAAAAAATATTCAATGTACAGAAAAATTTACCCTTTGAGTTTTATCAAAGTATAGATTAATTTTAAACAGAAACCCTATTATTTAATTTATATTTTGATGAGCTGCCCGGAATGTTTAGAATTACCTTTTCACTCATGATGTCCTAGTCTTCCATTAAAATTTTTGTGAAGTTAAAAAGGAACATCCTTCCAAAAAATGCAATTGTATTCAGTGAATACGTTCAGTTGAACCTCCTCGTCGGTAACGGTGTCGCGAGTTGAATGGTTTTTTTCCCATTTCAAAAATGGCCAACACGCCTAAAGAAGTTTTCACTTCAAGAAGCAAAAATATCATTATTTCAATTTGTACATCAGAGTATTACAAAAAAAATACAGTCGAATTGAAAACCTCCACATTTTTTTGAAGTCGGTTAAAATACATACGTGATTAAGCACGCGAACAACAAATTGCCACCGGGCGACGCCTGATGGTAACAAACTTCTCCTGGAACATCTCGCACACTGATCGGGTTAAAATTTTCAATAAGGGTCAACTACGAAAAAAAGCGAACTTCTGGTGCCAGTATTTTTATTGTTTAAAAATATGAACGATTTATTTGACCATTTATCTCTATTCCGTTAGTATATTAGTTCATTGGCTATTCCTCATAATTTTGAATTTGGCCATCCACGCACACTTGAAAAATTCACCCTGTATATGCATGTCACGTATTTACTTTTTGTTACTGGTATGGAGAATGAATATAGGTTACCCGAATTTGATATGATATATTGGAAATGTGATGAATTGGTACAGGTTAATGTATTATAAGTGGATTGGACAAATTCTGTTGTTTGCCGAAAAAATATAAGTATTTTTCACGGAATACAGAGTATATTCCGTCGTACTTTTAATACGATAAAAAAATAAATTGTATATATAAAAATCTGAATTAAACTCCTGCGTGATTCGTATTACAATATTATTATTTTTCCAAAAGATTTGGTTCTTTTCCCATAGAATTAAAAATTTGGAATTACGTGTGGCTTTCCTTTTTATTTTTAGATTTGGTTGATTTTGGTTTAACTATTAGAGATCAAGAAGAGTCTTTTCAGTACTCACATATTATTATTTTTGATGTTGTAATCTCTGAATAAGGAAATTAATGGAATTGTTACAATATCATGTACATAGATACTTAGTTATGTAATCGTTTAAAAGACGAAATAATAGACATAATGGTGTCTTTGTCTAATGTATGCAATGAAAACAAGCCAACCCTATACACAACAGTTTCGCTATATTTTCAAATATTTCATAACGTCAGACGTGTCCACCATATTGTGTTTCTCTTTATTTATTACTAAGGTACTAACTACTAAAACCCACTTTGACTAAGGTAATGTCAAAGTTACGTCAAAGTGGACATTAGCAGGAACAAATCCGCCATGTCTCGTTGCGTAGGTAGGGCCGCTCCACTCATCTCAATGGTTCTTACTTCTCTCTCTGTTTGGCAGTACTCGCTCTGTGACCGTTTTGTATAATGTTCAATAAATTCTCATTATACGTATTATTGCCAATAACCCATCAATTTTATCAAATAACTATCTATCAAATCTATACTAAGCTTATATCAAATACCACAGAATACTAAGCTTAACGTTCCATTGAGACGTTGACTTTCAAAAAAATAAAGTCCAGTTTGTCGTTCATATTATGCTTATTGAAATTAATAATGATAAAAACTACGGCACTAAAGACGCGAATGATTACATGTAATAAAATTTATTGAGCATATATTGTATGCCTCGAAATTGTATTTAATGAGTGCTTGGTGACAAAACGTTCGTATTAAATGATAATTTCTGGTAATCCAAAACTCATGAATCAGCGATACGATCTAAGGACAAAATTTACCGTTTCAGTGGACGGAGTTAATATTTTACGTAATGCCTGTACAATTGAAACGAATTTAATGCCAGTTCCACCGACGCGATTTCTCATAAAAGCTTTGAAAGTGTTCGACCGAATGAAAGTATAATTAAATAGGTACTCGTGTCGAATTGTTTTAGTATAATACAATACAGTTACATAGTACTACAAAGTTAATAATTAAGTTTCGATAGTTTTAAAATATTTTAACCCCCGACGAAAAAAGAGGGGTGTTATAACTTTGACGTGTATATGTGTTTCTGTGTATCTTTGTGTCTGTATATCTATGGATCTGTATGTCTGTCTGTGGTATTGTAGCTCCCAAACAGCTGACGCGATTTTGAGCTAGTTTTTTGTTTGAAAGGTGACTTAATCGAGAGTGTTATTAGCTATGTTTAGTATAAATAAAACTGTCGGGGGTTTTTAAATTTTAATTTAAGGTTACATAAGTCATAGTTTTTATTTTGTTCACAGGAAGAAACAAAAATGTTTCTTTTTAAATATGTAACTTGTCGATGAATGAGCAGACGAGTCACTAGTACAGCTGTAAGTGAGTGTCAGATGGATATCAGTAATACCAAAGGCATCTTCATTATCATTATACTTTTAAAATATAACAGTACTCACGATTTTTTATTTCAGCGACACTAACTTCATCTACGTGCACAGTTTTGTAAATGGATGCCTTCTATTTTGATAATGTATAATATAAAATCTGTTAAATAACATATCTATAGCTTTTCCCAGCACCGCATTCTTTATAGTGATCATTATCCTGTAATTAATTTTCCAACACAACAGTTGTGATAATGGTTACATTAAAGTTCTCCCTTTTGTTATTTTAAGTAATGTTAACTAACTAATTAATTAATTCATTAATAATATCGGCAACTTCATAAGTTTTAAATCACAGGAACTACTTTGCATCTACTTTTTACAAAACTATTCTACATAATAACGGAGGAGATCATTTGAACTTAGCCCATAAAGTTCTTGTGTTGTGTACTGAACCCACGAAACTCCGAACACACAATTATAGCTTAACTGAAATAGGATATAACAGGTAACTATGATTTATACAGCCACTAGTTTCACTGCCAAAACTGTCGTCTTAGTATAGTTGGTGTTGTGAGAACTTGGCCTAAGTCGTATTTAACTTGTGTGAACACAGCTTGTATTGCAACCGCGCACCAACTAATTTTGACAGCGCGTACTTAGCTACAATTTGGCAACTGGTATTTCAAAGTTGCAGTAATACATTTACGAGTAGTTTAAGCATTATAATTCAAGAATCTGCTCACGTTTCGATCGAAGAGTTCTGCCTCCGTACTACGAATAGATTTACTTACTTATAAGTTTCGAAGTGTGTCTCCCAAAACTGATGTAGTTAAATTTACTTACGCACAAAATATTTTAGTTTAGATATAAAAAGGTTGCCAACACGAGCTTCAATAGCTTAAGTGCTGTTTTATTATATTAATACGTGAAGAAAAAACTTTGTATACGCTATAAAGCATGCCGAAATTATATGCTGTACAGGCAGAACAAAGCAAGTCACTGCCAAGCTTAATATTATGGGCATGCTATTGGAGCTACGAAGAAATAAATATTTAAATTATGAATCTAGATGCATCCAATACCACTCCAGGCGCACTTCGCACGTTTGGTATGATGTTACAAGTACGTGCCGCGTTCGACGTGTCGTCAATAGATACTAATTCTGTGCCAATACTAGTCTTATTAGATAGATACATGTCATGATAGATAGTACTTAAATCTATATTTTCTTGGAAAACCCATTAAATATAAGTCAGGTCTTGGCTGTAAAAGATGATATTATTACCCTCTAATATCATATTTTACTGCCTTATGTCCCCTAAATTATATGCTTACAAATTGCATAGAAATCGCACCGTCACTGTAGTTATAGAACTTCTAACTTAACCCAGGGCATGCAGTATAGAGGTAAAGGAGAACTGACACATATAGGTGGAAAGTTGAAAAATTATCTAGCTGTAAGCAGTAAATAAATAGCGCTAGCGTCAGCACAGGGTGGTATGAATGTAGCAGTTCTGTTGTTAAAGATTGAAGTTAGACATTCAGTCCTGCATGCCAAACTTCAACTGTTTACATAGTTCAAATTTAGGGTAAATATAGATAGGTAAATTTAGGATGCTACCGTGGCGCCACCAATTTAATGCAGTTTGACGGATATTTTTTCACACCAGAGTCATTCCTCCTTATCTCTATAATTATGTACTAAGTATTATGTCTCCTATGCCAGAGGCAAACTATTTCCTTTATAAATATTTTATGATGCATCTTTATGTACCTTCACGTCAAACAAAAACAACCAATGAAGCAAGGTTCATTACTTTTTCAGAAAATATAGATGGATATTATATGTATATACTACAAAAGAAACAATACATACTACATATTAAAATAAATCTTACGCAATAGTCAAAGTAACAACAAACCCTAAAAAGGAAACAAAAATGAAGACTGGCATGAAGGCAGACACTTTACGATAACATGTAGTCTCTATCGCCTACAGACACGGGCAATAAAGAAGTCGTTTTTACATCTCACTTATCTTCTTGGTTTTTACATCTCTTTTAAAAATAAACCTGTGTTAGAGCGCTCTCTGAAAACTTCAGGAGAAAATGTCGCTCCTTTCTCAGTTTGTGAATCCGTGGCATAATAGTACATTACGATACGGTGTGTAAAGTGGTCTATTATTGCACGGATGTAAACTAAGCTTCCGAACGCAGCAAGGATGCTAAACGTCGTGCAATAATAGCCTACATACGTCATGAATATCGTATATACATGACGTCATGAATACTCGTACAACAAAGTAGTACTATTTACACTTTGCGAAGATTTGTGACTTAAGTTATATATTATTGCACAGTGTGATGTTAGCGCCGGAACGTACCAAGGGTGCTAAACACCGTGCATTAATAGGACACTAATGTCACGAATTCGCACGGAAAAGCATGACCTATGTGAGCTATGTTATTTAAGTCACAATGTGTTATAAAAAATATAAAAGCGAAGACAGTGACCAAATATTTAAAAACAAGGTTTGCCGTATCGTCGAGGCACTTACATACATTAATACCATTCGTGCAAAGGGATAACATATCACCGCTAATGGATCGACAGCGCGTCATGGCACTGTGTCAATAAATGCTGTGGCCTTAATGCTACTATTGTGAGTATACCCATCGATTTCTATGGCAATTACTAAGCCGGTAATTGTTTTTAGTTCATTAATGTTTTGAATTTTAACACTTGGTTGGTGAACGTTTGCTGATGTTTCATAGTACATATTATTTCTGATCGCAAAAATATTTTACAAAGGTATATTCTATTTCCAATTTAATTTTACGTAGCATTTTCATATTCTTGTTAAGAAATTAGTAAATAATTGTTTCGACAGCTTTTATTTTCGGAGCTGACGCGAGGGTGGGTTAAAAGTATTTCATAGCTCTAAAAAGGAACAAAAATATCCATCCAGTTTCTGTTTGGAAAAGTAAATCGATAGGGCTTCGACGCAGCGAAAGTTAATTTCACGCGCTGTAGCCGCTGCTTGAGCTCATCTCGCTTGAACAGTTCTCGCGACAGACGCCATTAATCACGACCCGACAAATATTTTTAGTTTTCTTACCGAACTCTGCTAGGTGCATACTAAACGGTGAAGACGTGTTTTTCAATACTATTTTCCCATATAAATTTGTTTTTGTATCTCTTGCGGCATAGATATAGGAACATAACGGGACTTCCTCTTTATCTCTATCATCAATTTATTGTTGTGTTTCATATTTATTTTACTATGAGCGGATGCGGATATTTTAGAAGAAAACGATTGCTACATCTTACAACATGTACTATTTAGTTTTCCATATTATCCTACGATTACGATCTTACGTATGATTACGACACTCCACCAAACACGTAGCAGATTGCCATGATGCCAACCGGGCGCTGTTCTTCCAGCAACCATGATAGTCTTCCACCACAGTGTCTGTGTCTTTCACGCTAACATCTGGTATTGTGTCAGAGTATATACTCGTACCAGTTTTCCTTGTCTTTCACACATTTAAATTCCAAGTATGGGGATGTGTGACTTTGAAAATGTATAAATTATATAATTTAGTGTAGGCGTTAATTAATTAATATTTACAGGTGACGTTCTGTCGAGGAAACTATACCAGAATTATCATTAAGATTAAGTAAGTATAGCAGCATTGATATCTAATGAATATTTCTAGGTATTTATACCTATGAATATTAAAATATTAATGAAACAATAAGTATATCACTATTTAGATGTACCATGCACAAATTACATCTATATATTATAAAGAGGAAAAATTTGATTGTTCGTTTGCATTGAATAGACTCTGAAACTATCAAACCGATTTGAAAAATTCTTTCACTGTTGGGAAGCTACACTATCCCCGGGTGACATAGGCTATATTATATATTTATTTATTTTTACTATTTTTCCCAAAGCGAAGCGAGGGCGATTTCCTAGTAACAAATAAAATTTGAATAGAAAACAAAAACGTTGCCAATAGCTTTCAAACCAAACAAAATACTCCTGTCCGTAGATTTCAAAGAGAACGCATCGAAACGAAGCCCCATATTTCACAATAATCGCTTTCATCCCGGAGCCAGTATCGAATCGGAATTATATGTCAGCTATATGGAAGGTCTAAAGCCGGAGAAGGAACAGCGAAATTGTCTTTGAGAGCTGTGCAGCTCAGCACTGAGAATGGAACGTGTCCGCCCAATCCCGGCGATCCCGGGGGACATCCGGGAACGTTAACCGGCTACATTCCTTCCAGTTTTCCAACAACTCGTTCTATTTATCCGCTGACGAAATAGAAATGTTATCAAATTCTATTCGTAAAGCGGACGTACAATTTACTTTAAGTATTGTATTGTGACTTTGTGTAACGTGTTCAAGTTTTAAAGGTTGTTTTGGACTAGATTTCTGTTAACTCTTGTTAAAGCCCAGTGAAGTTAACATTTTATATTATTATTTTGATCTAACATACCTTATATAGGTATAGTTTTAAACATTTCAATAATAGTTATATACTATCTTTTTGTAACAAAATTGTTATTTCTCGTGACCAAAACTCAGGAAAGCCAAAATAAAGTAAGTTTATAGAGCAGAATTGTCTTAAGAAGAGGTTTGAGGAAATAATATACAATTAATAAACTATGAGAAAGAATTCGAGTTTTACAAACGGAAATTCCTGATTAAACTTGTATCATTCTGGTATTTTTTTATTTTCAATTTGTTTTAATTATATTATTAGTATCGAACTAAACTTTTGTATGCTTAAAAAACTGAAACGGTGTTAAGAAGTACAATACGACTTAAAAGTTTCATTTCCATTTTGTGAAAAATCTCGCAACTATTTAACTTGTTCTTTCGTTTTCGTAACAGTTTAAATCCTTAAAAATCGTTTACGCGAGCAATTAGAGAAATGAATGTTTAAAACATCTCTTTACTGAATCTAGAGAAACGTCGACGTAACAAATTTAGCGGAACCGTAGTAAATAAGCCAATTTTTGTTTCAGAAATCCCGTTCTTTTAGATCGTGAATACAATTTATCTGTTGCCTTAGGCTTCATGCTAGGTAAACATATACATCTATACATATTACATAGGTCACATTATATAGGTAAATCAGATATTTTGTGATTTCAAAATAACTGTTTTCTCAAGTACTTAAGTCATTAACTTTTTTAGTTTTGTTTGTCTGTCTGTTTGTCACTGTTTGTCCGGGCTAATCTCTAGAACGGCGGAACAAATTTTAATGGGACTGTCAGTTTCTCGACGTTATACAAAGTTCCTCTTCTTCTTGTATATTGACGACCCGCGTGGCTAATGGTTACTATGCCGAAGGGTTCCTGGGTTCAATTCCCAGCGTGGCAGAAAGTTCTCGATCTGGTAATGTTTTAGTCTTTGTGTGTTGCCCCTGGACACAGAGAATCGTATAGTGTGGGAAATTTATTATTGTGAAGCATTTATTTATTTTTTATTATTATTATTAATATACTGTAGTGATTTGAAATGTACTTTGTACCGGACCTATTTATTCTATTCAACTGTACTTAACTAAATTCAATCAAATAAAAGTTGATGAATTTGATTATCAACTAAAATTACGAAATGAATGCTATCATTAGTATTTTAAATTTCAATCTATTTCATAATATTACTCAACCCAACTCTTTATTAAAAATATATATAGTCAAAATTGTTTTAATTTTTCTATTTTGTAAACTATTTGGATTATGTAAGTTTGTCTAGCTTTAAAATCATAATTATTAGGTACTCTACAAATTTTTAGTCTCCTGTGAATGTTATTACTGGTATTACTTGGTTTTGATATAAATATTGTGTTTGTGTTGCTACTAACCATAAAAGTTGTATACGCCTTAGAAGACAAATCACACTGGATGGATCAATTGTAACAATTTATTTATCAATGTATATTGTATAGTGATAAGTCAATGGTGTATCTAATAAAGATAAATAAATAAATAATATGTTAGCTGATGTGGTTGCAATCTACAGGAATAAAACATGTTCCTACTTTTCGATTAGGAAAGAAAAATTCCACACAATGTGCACACATTTCTCCTGCAGATTAAAATGTTGCCAAGCATTGCGGTCTGTAGATTGTATGTCTTATAAACGTTCTAAATGTTCGTTGATGTATCTCTGAAAGATGTGAGTAAGAATTTTGGTGGCTTCTAATTTTTAATAGTCCATTACAATATAGGGTACCTCATAATTGAGGAGATGTAGTGTGTAGTGCGTACTTTGCCACGCTACTCCAGTGTTAGTAAACATAGTGGAAAACTCACGACGGAAGTTTTTATGCCATGTAATGGCCTTACATCACAGCCATAGCTGGCATTTTAACGGCCTCTTTGCAGCACGGAAATGCTCAAGAGAAAATAGAAATATACTTTGTTGGGGATGGAGAAAAAGATCGCTAATAGTATTTTGATATCACTAATCACATCTACCAAATAAATAAATCAATGAAAATCATATTACAATTAATTGTTTGTAATATTTCTAAGCATACCGACGTGTCAAAGTGTTAGAAAATAGATCTGTATTAGAAAAAAAAATCATTGATTCATCAAAATTCCTACTAGGTACGTGTACATGATCTGGGTCAGTTTTCTATAGTCTAGCTTGAATGTTGTTGCTTGTATTGGCAATAACACTGCAACCCTACTAATAAATTTTGTTTGAATGACTTTAAAAATAGATACATTTTTGTTACAACAACGAGTACACCGAGTATGAAAATGGTCAGCGCTATTCATGTACATCCTAAACATAAATGCATTCAATACACGTTGCAAACTAAGAACAAAGAAGTAAAATAAGTCGCGTTTATTGTGATAATCAGAATTGAAAAAAACGCAGTAAAAATTATAACTAAGACAGGTGGCTTCAACCCTTTAAATGGCCCGTTACCAAGCTCTCTTCTTGAGGAGGTCTAAAGCATATCACTCCACCACGCTGTTTCAGTGCAGAATGGTGTAGGAATTAGTGACCAACCAAGTGACGGAATTTTTCTTGCCACCCGGGGGTCTCCAATATGGCTTAACGACTGTTTTCTTTTGATAACAATCGGGCCTGACGGCTACGTCATCAGGTGGTGTAGGTCAGTGATGTACAGAAGAAGGTACGCATACCTTATTACTTTTTCAAAAGGATGTCTCATCATTCTATGAGGTGCCACAAAAATTACACAACTTTTGATGAGGGAGCATTAAAAAGAGATTTTTGGACATTCACTCCCAGAATAGAAGATTAGAGTTTATATGACTATAAAATAAAAATTACGCGGAGGAAGTCAGGGTCATCAGCTTGTAAGAAGGAAAAAGGTTGAAAATAAGAGAATTAAAGAAAGTTGACCTGACCCTATGAGACCAGAACATTTTATTACAGGTTTATCTGAGTTGAAGCAACTTAAAACGTAACTTATCCTATGGAGACGAAATTACAGCATATAATTATACAGTACAAAAGTCACAGTTTCAATAGGGGACCGAAACGATAGTTTTATGTCTCTTTGATATCACAACTGCTCATAAAAGTTTTATACTTACTTCAACTGAACAGCGTAACTGGAAAGTCCACTTAGGTGATATGAAAAGGAGTTACATTTAAGTTTTTTTCAATACAGCTTACCTTACTTTTATGGTAAGTATATTTTAAGTAATAATTAAGTGGTATTATGAGTTATGGTCATAGCGCAGATATCAACTCGGAAAGGGATCGGCACCGGATCGCCTCGCCGTCAACCTAACGTAAGCGCGTTATAACCGACCAACAGCTCCAAATCGACTCGGCTACGGCTAGGCGACGCCGCGCTTACGGCTCGCCGGCCGCTGGTTGACGGAATGAATGACAGCAGTTCGCCGACGCAGCGGTAGCCGCGACGCGGCGCGCGCACGAGGAAACGGAAAGTCGAAGGATAGCTTACGGTGAGACGTAAGCGCGGGTACGGCAAGTCGTCCACGCACCGTACCGCGGTTCGTGAGCTTGTCTCGAGGCGAGGCGATTACGTTACGAATCCGATAAGTGTGCTTTACAGTAGGGAGTTTCATACAAATAATACTGACATGCAAGAGTTGATACGTTTACGTTCCGTTTACGAGTTGATGTGTGTGCTACGACCATTATCAGGAATTTAATATATTTAGGTTATATTATTATAGTGTATGTTTAGGAAGTTATTAATATTATTATTGATATCATTATTTCTCTGTGAAGTCAGCCTGGCTTTCTGACACCCTGTTACTTGAGGCAGCCATCAAAGGATTCTTCATGTTACGCCTGGAGGCTTTCAGAGCAAGTAGGTACTTTCTTTATTTCATTATTATCTCTTATTTGTTTGCCGGTAATACATTGCTCATGAAAATCGGCGTCGATGAACACTCTCCTTTAGGCAGCTCGTCTATCCGTACGTGGGCGGCTATTTGCATTAAAGAACTTAAATAATAACACACATTTAAACGTACTTTTATGTTATCAGGTTAAATTGAAGTGTGCCTAATTAGATTGCCACACAGATATGCTAATAGACTGTTCAAATATACAAAGTTAGAAAACACTTTTAAACGAAACAGTGAGATTTAATAAACGAGAAACAATCCATATTACACGCTCGTTCCGATCGTCGAAGGCCTCGCGAGTCATTATTCGACGCAAATTAAGCAGAACTTACCAGGCCCAGCCACGGAAACGGACCTTAATGCCGTGCGACATGCCACCGATACCGATAAAATAGTTTTTCGTGTAAACAATTTCGTAGGTTGTCTAAAGAATTAGAAGTATTAAATATTTCTGTAATTTTACCTTTATGGGGGTTATTATTTTGAAACGTGACATCTTAATAGCTTTGATATCTTTCAAACAAGTCTCCGGAGCAGACTTGGTGAGCGAAACAGGCATCTTGTATATGTCTGTTAAAACAAATGCTTTCTAGTGTTTATGGCTGTTCACATACGCGACAATGACTCATAAGTATAGCTCCTACATAGACTTCAAAATGTCGCAGTGAACCTTACAATATTTACGCGAGTCATTTTACCGTATTAATAAAGCGTCGCAATTCCAAGTGCGATTAGATACTTGTCTTTGTTGTTAGTGGTATCTTATTTAAATAACAATAATTATATTGTGTGAAAATCTTTAATACTTAATTTAATATTAGTACTTAATAATTAAATAGATTGCTATTAATGGGTAGAAATGTATAGAAAATCTCAAGAATTGGGAATTATCTTTATGAAACAAGGTTTAAAAATTATTATGGCATTATAGTGGTAAACTTAAGTTGCAATATTAATAGCTTTTGTTAAATAGAAAACACTTAACCTACGAGTATGTAAATGTAAATGTATCTACTATTCATTTGAGTCGCCTGTAGTATTAGGTCTCTGTACAGTTGGCTGCGCTCTTCTACGAAGAAATGCACTCACGCCTCCGGCCGCGTGCTCTCGCAAGTGCATTTACATATTGATCTAGAAATCTCAGTGTCTCTTTGACTCGGAAATAAAAGTACTGTTTTCAAATATGAAAAGGTGGTTCGCGAGCTAAAATTTTTATATATTCCTCTTCTTTTCTTATTTTTGGCCTGTCTTAAAGTTTACTGAATGTATGTAATGGGAATTTTAGGGGTCATTGTTTCAGTATCCAATTATACAATATCCAATATCCAATTGTAATATGCAATATCCAGTTGTAATATTTTATGTACTTCTAGTGTGCACAATAAAGAATATTGTATTGTATTGTATTGCATACATCCCACATTTATGCACACTGCTGAGCAATAGACAAAACAACTATCCTTGTTTAATGACAAAGACTAACACCTAGTGTAATCCCAAGGGTACACTTGCATGATCATAATCTTTTTACCCGCCTATATTTTATGAGGCATCTAAAGTCAACTATGAAATATGCTTTACGTGTTTCCCTTGCAAAGTTGTAGACGTATTTCAGAATCGGGTTTCTTTTTTTTGCTAGCACAGTATCTTTAGTATTACAGGTTTTGCGTATAGTTTCAGATGGTATTTCACCACTAATACTAAGGCCATTGCCTTTTTACATGTTTGACAATTTTCAGCAACAATATTATTATTCATTATTCATCAAAAGCTGTGGTAAATCATTCAAGTGTATAAAGCCATATTATTATATAACCATCCTAATTAAACAGAGTATGTATCTAGGTTTAATTTATTTGCAGACCTAATGCTTGTTTATCCCAATCAAGCTTACATTAGCTAATTAGTGATGCGTAACATCGTCACACTTGTAGTAAAACTCCATTAATCCGGATCACATGTTATAATCACAATACATACCTGAATACAATTACTTAGACTTATCCTAATTTAAATACGTTATTATAACAATATATTCCCAATAATTATTCTTAAACATTCAATTCATAATCTAGAACTAACGAATAGTTTTCTTTTGTTCTCCTCTACGTTCCGCCGTTAGGTATCTCTCCACCCGCCATATCTATTTCTTTTTTTTGACAGCCATTTTTTTGATGTTGCCAGTTTTAAAATAAACCTTACACTCGTCCATCCTGAACAGGTGTATGCATACATATAATATATAAATCTAGAGTGAAAATAATACATTACACTCGGCGAAGGAAGACAGCTAGCATATTATAATGTAATACATGTTCAATAAAATCTTTAGAAAAAAGCAATATACTAAAAATTTTACACAAAATTATGATAGTAATAAATAATTGGCTTTCCTGACATATTACAAGTATATACAAGTACCTACACATTATAAGAATCATGCAATTATCAAGAGTTAATTTGTCTACAATTAATATAATGATTAAAGTCGACTGGAACTGGTTTTTCAGCTGAAACCGAAACCGAAATCAAACTTTCGGCCTTCGTTCCAGTTTCGGTCGAAACCGAAACCGAAACTGAAACTTAGGGTGAAGACAAACGAACGTATTTTTTTTGAGGTTCAAAGTGTCGATAACCTTTTACAAAGGTTATTTTTTGACAATAGGTAGGTCAATCCTCGAGCTATTTTTCCCTAACCGTTGATCTACTACTTGAAAATACTTACGCGAAAATGAGAAATAAAACGTATGGATGGTTCAAAATAGACGTAACTTTATTTATTTGAGTAATGATTGAAATAAAACATGAACATTAAAATGTTAACCCCATTTCACTAAAATACATCAGTGAAAACCGCATCCTAATAGATTTAGAAATAACGTTCACATGACTTGATTTTCATATGCCATTGTATAAAAACAAATAAGCTAATTTGATGTGTTCTTATATTATATTTCATATAACCTTCATTTACTCTAATAACATTTAGTATAACATTCAATTAATATAACTTTTTATATTGTATAATGCTCTCTTTATATAACGTTCATTTGACCAAATTTTCATTTTCAAATAATAATCTTCAAACGTTACACACCCTTAAAAGGTCTACAACATGCGGCAATCACAGCATGGGGCATTCCGCATGCAGTAAGCATGCAGTAGATATGGTCTCTGTGACGGCTAAGGTGCTGCGGGGCTGTGGCGATCCACGCGATGTTATCGTCGCAGATTCTTTTAACGCTCACAGCCGTGGCAAGCGTTAAAACCACCTGGTCCTCAGCTCGCGGGCCGCCTCGCCCCTCCACACCTACGCGAGTTCTGTACCTCTAGGAGTAGGGTCGACAAGTTTACGTGGTCAGTTTTCCAAACCACAATTATTTGTAATTTTCCAGAAATATACAAAATAAAGTAGATTCCTAAATTATATTTAACGTTACTTATATATTTTGAATATTTTAATACCTTATATTATAATAATTGTATTATATATTAGTTCAAATGTGCATTACATAAAAATTCAATAGACCATACAATGCAAAATTAGGAAATATGAAATTATATCAATAAATCATTATATCAATTGATTGTTATGCTAAAAAAATATATCAAGTGGCATTAGCTCAAATGATCGTCATAAGTAGGTACTTATGTTATTCTATCAACAGTTGCGCACCCGCCAAAAACTACCACAATTTCAAAAAACAAAACACTATCTAAAAACAATTGACTGAATTTAAAATAAAATAACACGGCTTTAGAATAAAATTTATTTAAATTTCGAACAAAAGAAAGAACAATAAAAAACATTCTCATCTTTATATCACCGAAGTATCGCTGTGTGAAAGGGATGGAGTAGGGAGGCAAACATAATAATATACGCGTAAAAGTGCTCAAACGCCTTCGTTAGGCATTTCCGCTCTCGTTTCGATGGATTCTTCATTTTTCACCATTGTAACCTTTATACCCATAAAATCATGAAAGAGCTATAAAATAAATTTTAATATTGAATTGGGCATCTTTAATATACTGACGTACTTACTATAGTAAGTTTAGGGTAGCATAGTGTTTGTTCTTTTAGTCGTTTAATAAATTAAAAGTATAATTATGTGGATAAAAAATGACGAACATGAAACATGACGTAAGAAAATATAGTTATGAATTTTCGATATTTTTCCATTTGCCAAGTCCAAACGTTTGGCACTTAAATGCGCTTATAACATAGACTTTATGTCTGAAGACTGTCTGAAGTCGTTTTTTTCGTTGACTGGAAAATGCACTTACGCCTTACGTTTCGTCGTAAAACAGCTTTCAAATAGTTGAAGTTATGATTGTGTGATTAGATGTAATGTACAGATATACCCAGTTACCCACTGAAAAGCGTACTTACTGGAGCCTAATTATCACACCATTGACATTATCCCGAATTTGACAAAACATGAAATGTTAAGTTCGAAAAAAATCTACGCCCAGCGGAGACAGATTAATATTTTCAATTTAATGGCTGATTTAAAAACTTAATAAAACTTGTTATTTTTAATATTTGATTAATTTTCTTAAAGTGAAATTTAATATGTTATTATAATATAATAACAGTATGATGTGTTATCAAACACTAAGACTGCAGTTCACTATTTGATTTAATGTTTCAATAGATCTACGTATTTATTTTTCAATTCGTTCGCTCCAATAAAAACAGTATGGCTCTTGTGACAAGAAATTATGATACCTGTAAAAAAAGTGTTAATGAAATACGGATGGTAAATATTTTTTAATTTAGTCATATGAGAAAATGCTACGTTAACGTAAAATGCCAAGGATAAATATAAAACTCTACCAAAGTTATGAGTACATAAATTCCTTCTAAAAGAGATGAAACCAGTTATAACAAAGCTTATTTGGCCAACGAAACTCTAATTAAAAATGTACCCCGTTCCAACTTAGAGGAACAAGACTGCAAAAGAAAATATATCTTGTAGGAAACTCAAAGAAAATCTGAGTAAATCCAGACTTCGTTGTTATAATATCTAATTTTTAATGAAGCTTACAAAGGGAAATTAAAAGGAATATTATTATGAATCAGAACTACCTACCCTGACAAAAATGTCCGTGCATCAGACATTTTTAACCATTGAAAGTATAAAAATACAACGCAGACTACACAATTCGGTTTTTAAATTCCTTTATAATGAAATACCAACAAAATATAGTTGACAACAAAAAAATACTTGAGGCCTACAAACAACAAAGGCTCAAGTGGTGTAATGTTCTGTCAAAGCTCGCTCAAAGCTCTTCAAAGGTATTTTCCACTGTGCGCTGAGTCACTGAGCCTCTCCGAGCACTTATCCCAAATTAGTAGCAGCTCTACTGCGCGGATCCTTGTTGAACGGAGCGCGATGAAGCGTGTGTTCAAACCTTTTAAGTTTTTCCCACTTCTAGCACATAACTGTTTAACATAATTATAATGCAAAGCTGAAAAGAAGTCCATTATTCGACAAGAATTTTTCAACATACGAGAAGGACAAACTTAATAGCAATGCACTTGCAGAAAAAATTGTTTATAATAATTCAGCGACCAAAGTCATCACCAAGCGAGATCTTATCTTTTTTATTATATTTGTACAACTTATTTCATTTATTATTTTGTATGATTGGAAATCTTAGGATTAATATGCTTGCTAGATTTTTAACCGACTTCAAAAAAAGGAGGAGGTTCTCAATTCGACTGTTTTTTTTTATGTTTGTTACCTTAGAACTTTGGACTGGGTGAACCGATTTGGATGATTTTTTTTAATCGAAAGCTAGTACTTGTCGTGTGGTCCCACATAAATTTAAACGAGATCTGACAATGGCATCCATGTCAAAATCACATAAGTCTTAAATTTGCATTAAGTATGTGCGTGACAAATGGACGAATAACTCAATATCGCGCCAACCGATTTCGATGATTCTTTTTTTATTTGAAAGCAGGTGCTTGTCGTGTAGTCCCACATAAATTTAAGCGAGATCTAACAATGGTGTCCATGTCAAAAGTACAATGTACTTCATTTGAACAAGATGAAGCTGTATTTATATAACTGAGCTTCTTCAACTTGAAACAGGAGATTATTGAATAATTTTGCAAGGTAAACAGTAAAATAGTAATTAAATTTCTTTAATTTATTTCTATTAGTTTTCAAAAGAATAAAGGCACAACAAAATAGCCAATATTTTGAAAAGTCAGAACTTATAATCATCAAAGACGTCTAGAAAATGTCTGTTGTTTAAGAAAGTCTTTAATTTGCGGGGTTTAAAACTAGCTATTGTGCTCCCCAGTAGCATTTAAAATAAAACAGATCCTGTCTGTACAGCTGTACAATAGCTCATTCAACTCCTAATGCTGCAATTAGAACGAGAAATACCAGTGAAAAGATTTGTCTCGCGCTAATGAAGGCTACTGCTGAATTGTACTAAAGAATCTTCTTTCTCCTGAAATAAAACTCGAATTATTTACCTCGTTTCCGGTAAATTTGTTGGTGTTTCTTTTCTGGAATTCTTTTAAACTGTTTTAAAGTCTCGTAATTGTTGAAGTTATGCAAGCAGAAACGTATGTTAAATAAATAATAGTAAAATAACAAAATCTGAAGTATAATTCATAAAGATAACAATTTAAAACTGCGTCTGTAAAATATCTACAGAGCTTACGCACACAGTGTAAATTTTTTATTATGGTTTGTTTAAAGCACTCTAATTGAATTCACTATAATCAATAGTATTTATAATAAGTATATAAATTATTTTTGAGTGTTATTTATTGCACTGTAATATAATCTAACATTTTAACAAAAAAATAACCGACTTCAAATGAAGTATACCCAATAAAAAAAGAATCATCGAAATCGGTTGGCACAATATTGAGTTATTCATCCATTTAACGCGCACATACTTAAAGCAAATTTAAGATTTATATGCTTTTGACATGGATGCCATTGTCAAATCTCGCTCAAATTTATGTGGGACTACACGACAAGCACCAGCTTTCGATTAAAAAAAGAATCATCAAAATCGGTTTACCCAGTCCAAAGTTCTAAGGTAACAAACATAAAAAATACAGTCGAATTGAGAACCTCCTCCTTTTTTTGAAGTCGGTTAAAAAATATGGCACTATCATCAGTACCATTTGCTTACTTTTTACCTGACTGCAAGGAAGGGTTGTATATTTCACGCGTATCTTGTATGTACTTATGTATGTATACTTATATGTTTGTTTGTATGCATGTAATGTTATTTATTAGGTACCTTGTATATTCCAAAAAAGCTATCATAATATACCTTTTTGGAATCATTATGGTAAGCTCTTAAATTTAATGCCCATATTGCTTTATTCGATTAATTTTTATTTTTTGATACTTCAAACAATGGCATCTCAAAGCCACCATTTGTTTTTTTTAATTTCACTTACCTGAGAATACTTGGGTTATCAAGACAAATCTAACGATATCTTAATTATGTAAATCCGTTCAGCGGTTTGGAAGATATGAGGTAATAAAGAATATTACACACATACATACATACATACATAAACTCATACATACATACATACATACATACAAGATACGTGCTTAAACATAACTCTTCCTGGCAGTTGGGTAAAAATGAAGCAAAGGACTCACGTTCTTACATTGCTGTTTCCATAATATCAGTAAAACAATAAGATAGAATAAGATAACGATTTAATGCGACATTTAACACTACCGTAATAAATATCAAGTCATGAGAATAACGAAACCATCTTTCTTTAACTTCTTTATCTCAAACTCTTTCGTGATTACAAACTTTGTTCAGTTTTTATGTGAAAAGTGGATTAGGATTTCTTCCATGTACCTAATATTTCACATTATGGTAGATCCAGATGATTTATAGGCCAACTTCGAAAACTTTCGCATGTCATCCGCGGATTCTCGGTGAAAAATTCTAAAGAAGGTTTAAACTTTTTTACGTTAAAGGATGATGGCGGCCAACCTCGTTATAATATTTTATGCAATTTGGCTTTACTTGTTAAACTATACTATGAATCTTTGTTTATGTGGGTTTCAACAAAATTATTATACTATATTTTAGCACAATATTAAAAAATCTTACATAAATTTTAAGTATTTTATTTAAATGTAGCACCAAAAAAGTAGTAATTTAGTAGTAAAAACTACAGGAAGCTAGGAATAACTCTTGCTTTTATTATTATCACACTCACTTCTCTGACACAAAAACCTACACTTATTCTTGTTCTCCGACACGAAATATCTTCACTAGTTAGTCCTATAGGGTTTCTTAACAGACTACCAAAAAAAAAATTAAATATTCAAGTACTTATATGAAAAAAGATACAAAGGTCAAAGTTCTTTGTTATTATTGTAAAGAAAATAAAAAGTATTCTAATGAAGGACATTTGCATCTCTCTCCTTAGTATGCAGTATGCAATGGGTAAGAAAGCAAATGATATTTGTCTGCTGGTGATTAATAACGTCTGTCGCAACTCCAGCCACGGTTACCCCAGTTAAATTAAATTTCACCACGCTAAGCCCTGTCAATTTAAATAAAAAACAAGAGAATTCCTTTTGTTTTTAACCGACGAAAAAAAGGAGGAGGTTATGAATTCAACACGTATATTTGTTTTTTTTTAATGTATGATCACGCAACAATCGGCACAGGGTGGTCCGTTTTTATGATTATGATATGATATGATTATATTTTTAATGTCTTGAACGTCCTTGTCTTGTCCCACCCTAAAGGTACGAAGATAGGGGATGATTAATTGTTTATCCACGTAATTTTTTACCGTTTGCCCAATAACTTTGTACTGGATCATCCGATGATTCTTTTTTTGTTGGATAGGATTTTACTCATTACAATTTGGAAATAAAATGGTCAAGTTTCGTCTTTAATTTTCGTTTTTTCTTGAATAATTTTTAAACTATCCATTTTAGAGCTACAACAAAAATATATTTGAGATTCTTACAATAAGCCTTGAAATCTCACACGATACTGTTTGAAAAACAGATTTTTTTAAATGTAGATTTCATTAAAGTTTTTTTAAAATTCATTTGTTTTATTTATACTTTCGTCCTTAAGGTCACAAAAATGCACATGAGTTCCAAATTTCAACTCATTTGGTTCAGTGGTTTCGGAGAAAATTGGCCGTGTAGAGCAGTCGCCCAAACGCACGAGTGATCCTGTAAGGTTTCCGTTTTTCGTTTTTTTTTTCACTCGGAATCCTAAAAAAGATAAAATATAAATCACTTCTTCTTATCTTCTTCATAATGTACCTTTTTATTTTCTATTAATTTCTTGTGATATGACTTTAATAACACTTAAGAAATCCAGCTTACATCGATAGGTTATATTCGTCCGATGGTTGAAAAAAAATTAAGAGTAACAATGTGCATCATACATAATTATAACTTATCCATATGAAAAATCAGTATCAAAAATCGTTACATAAACACACACAAAATTTCATATCATTATTAAAATTATGACTATAAATTATATCAGTTTCAACTAATCTTGCAGTGAAATAGTTTGTTTACTAGAACAATATGCAGTTAGTAGACGTGATCTAATAATATAATAGTGAGTAATATTAGTGCAACCGCATGGGGCTGAGTGTGAGCGGAGACGTGAGTGCATTTTGTCGTCGGCAAACTCGGCCAAGCGTGCCGCCACGCCGTATCAACATGGTGTAAGGTGGGGGGCACACTGCTTGCACATACTAATAGCATTTATATTAAGTAAATCCTCCTTAAACACAATAATAGCATTTTCTTTAGATACAAATAGGTTCTGTTTGTATTGGAAAATGATCATCGTCGTAATGTGCATAATATATCAGTAGGTACTATTTGTTGGTACTCTGTGCTACATAATTATTTCATAGAAAAGGTCAAACTGGAATGTGTAAAATTAATGACCCATTATAAAACTAACGCTTTCATCTCAGTATAGAAATCAATGTCAGTAGGTATTACTCGCGCAACTAAAGCAACAAATCTAAAATAGCGGCACTTATCTTTCCCTCTTTTCTCTTACGTTATTCCTGTATTTTGTCACAGATGTCGGTACAGCACGCAAAAAATTTGCACGTAAATGACGTAGGCATATTCTCATGAAGAAAGGCTATTGATGACAATACTGCTTGGACATGAGTTTTTTATATTGAACTAGCTCTTACTTGCGGCTTCACACGCGTGGTCAAAGGGAATTAACAATGAGGTTTTTGTCACAAATGATACGTATTTCTTGGTGCAAGGTTAAATAGCAGTTCCACAATTAAAAGATACTAGGAGGAACCAAATGTAAAAAGTAGCCTTTAGTGATTCTGAAATATGTGTCCAGATTCCAAAAATAACACCAAATTAAAAAAATAGTATATAAACATAGGAAACTTTCATTAAAATGTTTTATTACAACATAAAAAAACATTATAACACAAATAACATAACTTAAACGTCACCGTACTCTATTTACAAAAAAACAGTGTTCTCATCGCTTATGACTGCTTCCTTATTTTTTTTTTAATAAAACCAAAGTAACAAGTTCTTATATCAGATTCATGTTTTCGATTTAGTTTTTAAACATGGTTTTCTATTATAGTATAGGTTCTAGTACTATTAGCGTCATTAATGTTAGATATAGTCGAAAGTGTGCGGCCGCCTTAAAGTAAGAATCGCCTGAAATGGAACAGCTAAGCTTTTTCCCAAGATTTTTCTATCGGCTTTGAATATTGATGTTTAATAAACAAAGAAAGCTTGAAACCGCAGTCATTTTATACCTGTACCGATAAATATTTCGTGTATTGAACTCTATTCTTAGTATCAACCTATTAATTCGTTAGATTGTTACTAAATAACATGATCATTCATAACCCAGTAACTAATTAACCTCAATATTTGTCTATTAAGGTTCTCAAAGTTGTCAAAGTTTGCGTACTACCACCATACTCATAAAATATCAATTTTTAAAAGTTTTTAACGTGTCATGGTTTCAGAGGGAATCCTAGGGAAAAAGAAAAACTGCTTTATTTACCGCTTGTTTCTTGGCAACATTTTACTTGACGTCTCTGGTGTAGCAGATGCGGATGTAAGCAAATAACAATTACTTTATTATTGTGACTTACGAGTGCTATCATTTGGCCACCTTGCGAAAAAAATATTCGCTAAATAAATAATGTCTTTTCTAATCTCTTATCGCCACATCACAGCAGGTATAAATTGTATAATAATAAATATGTATTTATTTATCTTATATAAAAATAAGCAGATCAACCATAAACAAATTTGATCAAAATTGTGTTTCAATACAATATTAATAAATAATAATAGATGCGGGTACACAATTGAAATAACAAATTTCCTCCGAGGTTTTTCAAGAAAAGGGGTCGTTGGCCCGGAGCGGTTTCGACTACAGCGCGAAGCTTTCAAAGCTTTTACTGTACGATAACTGGGAAATTCGAGATAAAAGCCTTTTTAATAACAATATTTGAATTTGTCTCGAACCTTTCTGGTTTTCAGGGTTTCTTTAGCATTAATCCTTAATTCAAATGCATTCAACCTTCCAAAGATATTATGATCAATATTCGATACCAATATGTTTTCCTCAAGATAATATTTGTTACTGGTTAATTGGTACACAACTTTATTTGTTTGGGAATATTATACCTAGTTCAATGTGTCCTTTATTATATTAATATGGATTTCTTATTTACCCAAAGAAAAACAAACCTATAAGTTATACATACATAGAGTAAAATCTAAATTCTGTATAGAGTAAGGTATTAACTTCATTGTTAAATTATTTAAATAAAAAAATATTTGAACCAAATTTTGGCTAATTGAACTCTAGCCATTCTAATAGGTTATTTTTATTAGACTGTTAATCCTATGGTTGTAGTTGTTATTACTTTTAACAACATTCTAAACTATTGGGCTTGTTTTTTCTTTATAGGTTTTGTATGCAGTCGGGTGTTTTGTTTTTTTAATTATTTTTTTATTTTCTTTTTTGTTTAAAATAAGAAATAAAATATTAAACAAAATAACTATTCTCATTTTATTAATCTATACCTATCTATCCGGAAACCTTTTGTGCTATTCGGTACTAGTTGTTTATTTAGGGTCCATCCCATGAGATTTTATGTTCGTCTTTTGTTCCAATTACATTATTTACCTTGTTTCGTATTGATGTATTTTATCCAAAATTTATTGACTCAGCAAAGTTTGTAATGTCATTTCATTGCCTTCTTGTGAATTTAACTTGACTGCATAGTTTCCTGTCATATGTCATAGCTACGAAAAATCGTATCAATAACAACAACAACAACGTATACGCAAGTAGTTTTGGTAATAAATATGGAATTAGTTTACAACACTGTATTTTTCTGTCAATTTAAGTCTTATATAGAATCGTATAAATAAAATATATTATGCCAACAATTACCTTGCCCCAGTAAAATCAAACGAATCAATAATATCATAAATATAATGAATGATAGGATATAAAAACAGCTGCAAGTATCTCGATTGTAAGAAAATACTAGGTAGGTTGATAATATATAAGTATTTGTGGCTAACATATTATTATGTTCTTTCAAATTCAATATAATAAAAACACTGAGATAAGTTTCTTTCATTTCAAACATGTTTTTTTTCTATGTCGTAAAAATATATTTACATATAAATTTTGTACAACTAATTACATGTTCCGCTTGTACTTTACTTTTAGGGCCGTATCTTACGGAAATACCTGGTAATAGCCTAAAATAAATTACAAAATGTATGGAGCGCCCCTAATAAGCAGTACTTACATTACACCTGAACAAGCGCTAATGGCAAGATTATGTATTCATGCAATAAAATATGAAAATAATTAAATTTTAATATCTTAATAGTTTATGTTTCCTTCACATGTGAAACTTACATTACATTTCATTACATTACGTCGATACTGTTTTTTTACGCAATCTTTGTTAACCGACTTCAAAAAGGAGGTATTCAATTTAACTGTGTTTTTATGTGTTTGTTGCCTCAAAACTTTCGACGGGGTGAACATATTTTGATAATTCGTTTTTGAATCGAAAGCTGGTGCTTGTTATGTGGTTCCACTCAAATTTGAGTGAGATTTCACGAGTAGTTTTTGAATTATCCCTAATTTTGAAGTCGGTTATTTTTTGTCAAGAATTATTTATACTTAGTGTTCTTAAGTACGTGAATTCATTACATTGTGTACTTACATTTGAAGTTGACATTTTGGAAGGAACGTAATAAAAACTTTTTGACTCTACAGTTTTTTTAATAGCAATCATTACATAGTGCCCCTAAGAATCATTCATATACGAGTATTTACGAATCTAAGCGTGGAAAAACATAAATCCACAATAACAACATTACTTGTCGTGTGGAGCGGATACACTTAGCAGAGTAACAACAGTTCCATCTTTGTGGATAAAATGATTCACTATCATACATAATGTATGGTTGAAAGAACTTACCTGTAAGTGAATTTCAACCGGGATTATACGAGATGTTGCATCCTCAAGATTTAAATACCATGTAGTTATATCAACAGTACATGGAGAGTCGTGTAACAAGTAAAACAAGTTATTATAATACCTGTAATAATACTGGATAACAGCGCGAGTGTATGAAAAATGGGTATTTATATATTTTAACATTTACAGTTTATCTTACGAGTATACTTGTTATTCACTTACGATATTTCGTAGCCAAAATTAATAATGTATTTGCGTTTCATTAATTTATACAAACATGTTAATATTTAGTCAAATAAAATCATTGGGTAAACACTAGTTTCGTTTACGTTGTTTATACAAACATTAATATTGTTTTTACTAAACCGTAGGTATAACATGTTTTAGTACCAGTTGATAGCTTACTTTGTGGTCGGTAGCTTGTATACCGCTGGCGATACGGAAGTTCGTAGTCGGCAGTCACCGCGAACCATCACAATGACCAATATTATAATAACACTTTCGAATTGTCTGTAACGACTGACACAAACTATTATTCACCTCCAGAATTACAGTAATAGAACGGATAATGCCCGTAGACTTAATTTCAGCGTCCGATATCGACAGGTCTGTACAATGAAGCCTAGATCAACCTGGCTAATTTTGTCGATAAATGACGGGAAGTTCCAACGTTGCATTGGGGTGCCACGCAGAGCTCCGAGTCAATAATTACCCGATAGTTCGTAATCAGGGATTCAAGCTTAATGCCGGTGTGGCGGACAAAACAATTGGAACTGAAATACTAAATGCGATTGACTGTTCAGTTTGTGGGCATCCAGTGCAAATTAGTAGGAAAAGTAACTGCTGATTCGATTGAATTCGCCTTTAATGGCGAACTCAAAACCAATAGGTATAGTTTGTGTTCATTTAAAACGTAACTAACTTTAGCTGGAATCGTATATACGAGTAGTAATCTTGGTTACATAATGTCTGTGAAGTTCGTTTATTATTTTTTAACCGACTTCAAAAAAAGGAGGAGGTTCTCAATTAGACTGTATTTTTTTATGTTTGTTACCTCAGAATTTTCCACTGGGTGAACCGATTTTGATGATTCTTTTTTTAATCGAAAGACCAGCTTCCGATATATAAGTCTTAAATTTGCATCAAGTATGTGTGCAATAAATGGACGAATAACTCTATATTACGCCAACCGATTTCGATGATTATTTTTTTATTGGATGTACTTCATTTGAGGTTGGTTCTTTTTTTGTTAAAATTTTAGATTATTGGAGATAATCTTTGTATTTTTCTACAGATGAGGATAGTTTTGTAGACTATGAAACATGTTTTCGCCAACAATTTTTGACATTGCCTGTGCCTGGTATGCGACGGTTTTGTTCGGTTGCGTAAAGTGTATTTTTTTATTCTGACACTTTCTATCACAGAGTACTACGTTATACTTTCTACATATCATTGTCATCGTATGTTACGTTATAGTGGCCAGACTCCTTTTCCTTTTAGTTTATTTTGTTCATACAATGAGAACATAAATAGCTAAAGAACCTGGTGCCCAGGATTTTAACGAATCTGATACTACTGGGCTGTTTAAATATTTACTAAGCTCAGAGTGTATATACTCAGCTTTACAAAGACGCTTAGTACAGAAGCGCTAAAGGGGAATCTCCCGGCATCTTACGCGACTTACGTAACACGAGAAAATTAATCTACAGCATGTTTATCACATTATATGACAGCATTATTAACGCTTGTTGCTGGGGTAAGCATCTGCTTAATACAAAAACGCTTACATTTTGAGTGCTAATATTTCAAAACAGGAAAACTATGTATTTACATGAAAATAGAACGAGCTTGCAATGGCACCTTCCCTTATTTATCCATTAGATCCTGTTTGTATTTTGATGTTAATAAGATCCAGAGTCCTGCTCTGTGGTGGAAATGCGCCCGTAATTTATATTACCAAAGGGACTAAACATGAAAATATTTTCCTAAGATATACGTGTTATATTCTAATGAATTTTATGAGAGAATGAAACTTTTAAAACCTATTATGTGTATAAAAGCAATAGTAATAAGGAACGCTATAATTTAATTAAATGTATGGTGATATAAAAGAATCAAATAGCACCAGCACAATTGCTACCTATCTAATGTTTTTTTCTGGAACCATATTTATAAGTTAGTAAGATATTGATATCAGTAGTATTCAGTAAAATATTGTGTTATCACATTTCTACATCATTTTGATTTTTTATATATGCAAATTACAAAAAATTAAATTCCCTAATTAAGTAACCTTAAAATAATAGAAAGATTTTTTTAATTAATGACTACACAATATCGGATCTTTGCATATCTACATATATCAGTCAAAGATTCGCCAAAATACGTGAATACAAATTACTTCATTGGAATACAAACATTGACCAACAATAAAAATAGAAGTGAATTTCTTCCCTTAATAATTCCCTTATTATTCCCTCGAATCATAAAGAAGAAATTAATACTAAACAACTCTAAAATCAACTCGTGTCAAGATTATTGTTACGAAAAGTTTATTCCTAAAATACAAATTTCTGCCAATTGCGATTGTCTTTTGAGATAAATACGCTAAGTAAGTTCTTTTGTTCCCTTACCCATAATTTCTGTTGATGAAAGCTTTTTTCGTCGAACTTCCAAATTTTTATTGAATTAGCGACCTCCATTCCGAGGTTGAGAAAACGCCGAGTATTCATAAATTACGAAATACGAAATTATTGCTTGTCGTAGTAATATTTTAAAGGGCTCTGTATGAGGTATGTTTGAATATATGTCACTACAAAAAAATAAGGCTAACACTGCTCTCTGCTATATATCGCCTCTTGAGAATGGCCGGCGGTAAGCAGCGGGTGTTGAGGATCAGCAGTGTAGGTTCTTCATCCAGATATTCCTTTGGATATATCTCAGTGGGCGTATAATATATCAGGAAGCTAAATGAAACACAGGATTCCAGGCACACGCACGTCCTCGATTTATTGCCTGTAGGTACTAGGTACTATTCATTATTTAGTTTGAACTAGTAACTTTTATCATTATATTATTTCTCCATGGGGTTCACCTGGATAGCTATCACCCTTGAGCATGAGTCAGCCGCCAACGACTCGTCGTGTTCCGGTTGGGGGCTTGAAAGCCAGTTCTTTTTCTTTTTTCTTTCTTGGCCTGCAACGTATCAGTGATGCTTGTAGTGTAGCTGATGTCCATGGACGAGGATAGCCACTTACTATCAGGTGGATCGTCAGCTAGTCTGCTGGCTATTTCCATAAAAAATATATATTTTACTTTATCCCGCGCATCCCGCGTATGGACACACAACTTCTTTGTTCACGCTTCATCGTATTTCCCTCCGGTCTTGTCTGTCACGTTCTGTCACAGAGTCCTTCAACATCATGTCAATTTGGCAGATGAATAATTTCTAAGCAATTACTCAGATTAATGCAAAGTTACTTTATTTATGGTTTTAATTAAAGACATCGAGGACAATATGTTCTTATGAACATTAAAAAGACTCAATATTAAAATTTATAAAAGTCACGAAATGTTTAATCTTAAGATATAAATGGTACTTTCAGTCAATGAATCGGGAATAAGTCAATGACCCCTGCTCTAGTGAAGGTGCATAACAATGACCTATTATACTCGTACTACTACTGCTATGCACATTGCACAATGAGTTACGGGCAAGGTAGGGTGTTAAATAAGGCACACACACACGTAAGGGTCACACGAATTGTTATAATTCCTGATAAAAATCAATTCGGATATGTTCTTGAAAGCATTTTTCTTGCAATGCCATGAAACCAGTTGTCCCGTTTTAACTTGTTTTTTCTATCTGCACCATTTAAGATATTATCATGCCACGATCGATTGCCAATATTTACTAAATTCTTATTTAATAATACTTTTTGTAAAGTAGGTACTACGCTACTATTTCATTTAAAGGAATAAAAATTACTTTACTTAAACTACTACTTTCAACGATTAGATATTATAACTTCGTTTTAATTTTTTAGTTTCCACTACTTCTTTTTTCTGTTAAAGAGCCGGTAATGGATGAAGGTAGGTACATCAGGGAATTTTCGGCACCACGCTGCTTAAATTAAAATCCGAGCCCGCATTTGTCAGCTATCTCTCCCATTCTCTGAAAGTATGAAAGAGAGATAAGTTTGTTTGAAAAGTAAATAGCCAAGCAAATACCCGTGTGGAGCAGTGGACATCACAAAGCAGGTCACGCGCGTCGCCGATCTAATTTAACGTTACCAAAAAGTTCTGGTAGAATTTCAACTGGCGGAATTAGTTTGTACTGCTATTTTGTAGCAGCTGCGTAGGCCTCTATGGTCTTTACTGTGAATCCAAATCTATAACGGTGAAATTCTCAGTTCTAATGGAGTGTACCCTTTCGCTTTTTAAGTGGTTTATAATATGTTTTGTGCTGGGACCAAGTAAGTACGTAAGATAGTAATAGAATCTAGTCACGAGATAAAATATATTGTTTTTTCCCCGTTACATTCCGAGTAATGGAATTTCATTAAACATTTAACGTGTCGTAGTGTTTATTATAACAGAATGTTTAAATTATATAACACACACGTTCTATAACATTAAACAAAAAATATATTATGTATGGTATTAAATGGTATTATTTAACGTTTTTGTATAATATAATTCCCTGCATTCCTAACTTTTTTGTTGACATTACTATTTTTGTATTGTCACCTGATCTACACACACATGCCAAGTTTCATAAAGATACAATAAACAGGGGTGGGCGAAATTCAGGGTGTTATGTTTTGTTACAACTTAGTTTTGAGTAAAGCTAATAAAAGCGGTTAGAAAAGATATAGTTTCTGAACTTTTTCTACTAACTATACTATCGTATTTCATCTGAAGGTTATTATTATAGTGTACATTATGTGTTTTAAATTCATTGCTTATAACGTATCAGTAATCTTGGCGTTACTTCTAACTGTATAGTGTTATGATCACACGCACAATAGAACAATTAAATGATTTATCTGTTACATAAATATCTGCTTAGTTACATATAAAACTATGTATAATAATATAAGCTTATAGTTAAATTATATGATTTTTTTAATGTATTGAGTATCATAATTTTTAATGACCTTTTTTACTTGAAACTTCATCCAATCTTTTCTCTTATGAATAGATGGTATTATTAACTTTTAATTAATAGATTTTTCACTTTAATGTGACCTTTAAGTCCAGAGAAATCGAAGTCTTTCGGTGGTCATTAAAAAAACATAAAAAATTAAAATGGTGGCCATGCCGAAAAAAAGAGGCTAGACCCCCCATATATGGATATTTTTTTCGATAAAATGAGGTACATTTGATGCCCTTAAACTATTGCTAGTTGGTCTCTGGACACACTGTATAGATATAAGATAGATTTGTGTTCCCCTTGAAAATTAATACATATAAATAAAAATAGGACATTCACAAACACAACTTTCTTGTACCTACCTCCTAAATATCCAACATTTCTTTAAAACCAAACACCGCGCTCGTGCAATTGTCGAGTAAGTAAATAAAAATATATGTCTACGATACGAATAGGTAAACTTCGTAAGAGAATTCTCGCCTCTGCCAATTTTCGTCTTGTACTGAAAATATTACCCAATGCATACAAATTATATTATATATAAACAAAGAGGATTTCCAAACTTATCGTAAGTCTATACTGTAATAAAACTCAAAGGACAAGTTTTCTGTACATTGAATATTTTTTCAAACTTTCGATTAGGGGGCATTTCAATAACTTTTTAGAAAACAAAAGTATTTTTAGAGTCATTGTTTGTTTGTCTGTCTGTCCGTTTCTCTGTCCATATAAAAACGCTTAAACAGATTTCGATGGAAATTGGTAAAGTTGTCCGTGTAATATTTAAGGAAAAAATTTATCCCGGAAAATTAAAAGGTTTCCCTGGGAAACGGGATGTAATTTTATATGGAATATTTTTAAAATATCAACCGATTTGCTTCAAATTTTCAAGAAATGTTCCTTGCTTAAACTGATGGAACATATTATGTCTTTCAGTTTTTCAAAATTTTACACCAAAAAGAAACAAATACAAATTAAGGAGAATATTGCTTACTTTTCAAAACCCGCTCCTGAAGGAATCCTTTGAAGAGAAGTATTTCAATATAAATTCACCGTCTTTTAAATTTTCTTGCTGGTACAAAATTAAGGTAAAACATAATTTCCGTATGTGTAGCTACGGGCAACAGTGCTAATTATTAAATTTTATTATTTTTATTACTTGTGTACCCGATCTGAAACTTAGTTCCATTTATTTATATGGTCTGTTCACTTCACTGTTATCATGTGATATTATATACTTTCTTAGGTGACTTGTTTAATTTTTACTCAACTAGATGGTCAAGGTATTGTTTCAATATATAATTTAATCAAAATCAGGGTTTTATGAAGAGATCATCCGAGATGTCTACAATCAAGTTTTGTATATGTTTTATTTTTCACATAGTATTGAATAAAAACGCCATTTTATCACTGTGAATATTAAGTTAACCTGTGACTATTATCTATTAATTTATAATTTTTTATTATAGACAGAGGTAGACCGTCAGTCCTAACTTAGATTATTTCGAAAGTTGCCTGTATATGCTTTGTGTGATTTATCTCCTGAATTACAGTCCCCAGGTATTCGTAGGTACGAAATAGGGATATTGGCACGCGGGGCGTAAAATAAGTCTCAGGTGTCGTTGATAGCTTTTATCCGCCAAAACTGATAAAATATGCTCCTCGTTCAGACCCTCGCGTAACCGTTAGTTTCCTCGTAGAATTATGAAATTTATCAATAATATCTCAGCGATTTAGGCCAACGTCCATACTGGTCTAGATTCTATAAATCGTTCATTTCAATGCTATTGTTTAAAAGATATAATATGTATTTGCTAGTGGTTTCAAGCTCAGACGGTCAACATGGATGTCCTGGGTCTTACCTTCAAAGCAAAGCAAAATTACTTCTAATTTTAAAAAGTAATTTAATTCAATGTTCATTGTTTCTTAAAAGTAAGAAGCAATAATTTTAATGTCCACCTGTAATGTTGTGTTAAATAGAAGGACTTTTATTATCAAAAGTAAACAAAATTTCATTTCATTTCATTTCACTGATTGTATGCTATGTGTATTATAGTTAATCATTATATTAGGAGTGTTTCCTAAGCAAATTAATACTACAGAATTCTCAATAACTTTCTCAGTGCGCGATTACTCTGTTAGAGGTCTTCGCACATTACACAAACTCAACGTCAACTCTCCAACTTCGCTCAAAGGAGATTAAAATCTGTGCTTTATATCTGACGAATCCAATAACCTATCATTTGGTCTATACCAATTAACGGTGCGTTTTATTTTTTTATGAACATACTTTATCCTTAGTTACCTTTAACGATATACAAATTTCATTAGTAGAGATGTTTACTTATATCTGTTTAATTTAAAAAACCCGACGGTCCACTGAGTAGTTACATAATTTATAACGATTTCAATCCAACGAAATCATACAAGTTAATAGTAGGAAAATGGATAAAAATAAATGCTTAAATAAAGTGATGTAAAAACTGATTGCTGATTAAAGTGTACTACCATAAATGCAGATTTGCGTTTTTTTTTGCGGAGGGGATCGATAAAGGAAGCCTGATACAAGTGCAGTACATAGAAATACATATAAAAAATTATCTTGTCCTACTTGAACATCCAACATAAAGCATAGATTCAAAGATCTATTAGATAGACTTCCTTTTAGCCCATACTCCAGATTGATCTGAATTTTGGTATAGGTAACTATGTATTTCGACGCACTGACAACAAATATCATAGGAAAATTACCCGCATATTTCATTTTCAAGGTCATCTTGATAAGATATGATTTTTTTTTCACGTTTATGGGCTAAAAGGAAGTACACCCGAGCTATTTTCGCAGGGGCATAACTTTTAGCAGCCAAATGGCCGTTACTAATGAGTATTACGTCCCTCGACATTTGCTCCCTTATAACGTAAGTATCAGCCAACAAAATTATCCGCACATTTTATTCTGTCACGTTTGAAGCATAATAATACTGACGAAGGTGATAAAATAAGGACTTTATTTCATCCAAGTACTGGGATACTTTAATAGAACTGTACTTGTGAGTTATGCTTGTTTATATCACTTAATCCTTGATAGTAATTCATCTGCACCCTAGTCTATTAGAAATAAGAAAAATACTCACGAAAATACCGCATCGCAATATGTAATAATAGCAAAAATAGTGAGTTAAGATTAATATTTACTCAGGAACAATTTACATAGAAGTGATCGATTCAATTTAGAAATGTAGGTAGCAGCAGCGTGAGCACTTAAGATCATTTGGCTATACACATTGATACTCTCATCTAAATTCAGTTGGTTCGTGACTAGAAAACCAAGAGTTCTGTCGAGGTTAATTTGTACCAAAATGCCTGAACAACGTTATGAATTACTCTAATTGTTTCATACTTATGGTATTGCTTCATTTTCATATTAATGTTATCAATTTTTCCCTGCTAAAAGTCGACAGACGAGAAAATGGAAAGGTAATGTAATCAAATTCAGGGTTTTATGAAGAGATCATCCGAGACGTCTACAATCAAGTTTTGTATATGTTTTATTTTTTCACATAGTATTGAATAAAAACGCCATTTTATCACTGTGAATATTAAGTTAACCTTTGACTAGTATGTATTACCATTCGAACTTAGGCTCTTTATACGAGAGATGGATGGACCCTACTTGGCTTTCATCTGTTTATACGAAAGCTCGTCACAGTCAGTCGCTATTAAATGTCACATTCGCAATCAAATGTAGAAACCAGATAAAAGTGACGACTTTACAAACACTTAAAGCTTTCATTCTAATCAGCTTGAGAGTAATAAAAATGAATTTAACGCCATCTAATTTCATTTTCATTTTCATTTCATTTTCATCTAGCATGTAATCATCAAATCAGTAACAACGGATGATGATGATGATGTTTCACACTATCAGAATAGGATGTAACAAGATTACTAAAACGATTAGTAACAACGCCACCTATTCTTTTGTGTTACGAATTACAAACATAGCACATAACGTAACGGAAAAAGTTTGATTTTACTGTCATAATTTTTTCATACCACGGGCCTAAATATGAAAATCGATTCCAAAGGACTTAAACTCTGAAATACTGATATAAGAAGTACTGAAATAAATATAATAATATTGACACTGAAGGCAACATTTCACCTACGAGTTACGATTGTCAAGTAGCAAGCACGGTGTTTGTTCGGAAGGTAACGTTATATCCAAATATCCTCGTGACACGTACCCCGAACCGATGTGGCGGTATCGCCCGGAGAGGTTTCTCGGGACATTTGTATTCCATCAATTTGCACACATCTCGTATGCACCGAAGCGTTGGCAATCGTTTGCGCTAGATGTGCCCGGCATAACTCATTGGATCTCTTCAGTATGCACGAAAAATGATAGTTTTATACGTGGAACAATGTCATGCTTAAAAGCAACAAACGTGCTTTTAAGGAAAGTAAGTGTTTAAAACTCTTAAACAATCATAAAAATTGACCTGAATGTCACAAATTCAATTTAACATCATCGGATCTAGATCAGGCATTTTTAAAACGGTTGGCTTAAAAGATATTAAAACCAATCAAAAGTTACTGAGTTTAGCTATAATTTCTCAAAAGACATCCCAATAAAATACATTTAATTACCTATCCGTTATTTTAATGTTTTTATGGATTATCCACACTTATGCACAAAATGAAGTTAACATTGCCAAAGTTCATATCATTTCATATTTAAGTCAATATCGACGTCACAGATAAATATAATACCGTTATGAAGCCCATATAGGCCTACACAGCTGCTGCAAAGTATGAGAACAAACTAATTCCACCAGTTGAAATGCCACCAGAACTTTTTGGTAACGTTAAATTAGATCGGCACCGCGCGTGACTTGCTTTGTAATGTCCTCGGTGCTACACGGGTATTTGCCTCTCTATTTATTTTAAAACAATTTAAATTCCCCTTTATACTCGCAAAGGATGCCCGATAGGTTCGGTAAAGTAAAATAAAACCAAATACAAGAATATACTCGCATGTGGCAATATACGAACGGAATAAGTACTAAGTTTTCTCGTTCTTTTCATTTTGCAATGTAATATAATCTAATATTTTGAGTTATAATGTAATTTTATATTTATATACAAGATCGAACAAAAGTATATTTCCTTTGGGCTACCGTATTCACTTAACAACAGGCGACATTGTTCCAATTTTTGCTACATTTTCTACATGGAAAAGGACAAACAATAATAATTTATTGGTATGTCTTCATTCTTCATTATACTCGTACATCATAACTTATTACTACTACTTATTTGATAAAGGGAAGCTGTATTAATTTTTCACGACAACCACGCGGCTCTCTCGAGTAAAATGAGGCGCTAGTTGAGCTATTAATTAACTCGGACTGGCCCCTAGAGGGCACTGCTCGTTGATTATTATTCATTTTATTTTGTACACCGTGTTGGATATCATTAGGACCCGGCCTAATTAATCTATACAATAGAGTTTATTTATAGTTACTATGTGTCTTGGAATTGACTTCGTGTTGCCCACCCCACTACAAGGCACATATCTCTCCTCGTAGTGTCAGGAGAATTATTGACTTTGCAGCGGTTAATAGCCAACGCGATATTCAGAACGAATCCCTATTTGTGATCTACTAAGTAATGCTTACAACTGGAACCGCAGAATACCAAAATTAACTACTTCATATTATTGCCCGCAAGGATAGTAAGACTTCATTAAGGATTACAAAATTATTTTACGATTATTTGATAATTATTAAATGACTAATTAATATTTATACTTATATTAGTTATTAATATTATTACAGGTATTATTCTTCTGTTATTATCTGATAAGAATCACGGAAAGATACGGAAGATAATTGCCTTGCTATCTACCACTCTCTTAATAGAGGCAGCCACCAAAAGACTCATTGTGTTCCTTCTTAGTCAGTAACATCATTCTTAGTCAATAAAGTCAGTAAGCCTTTAATATCGCTGATAGCTATGAACGACGATGGCCGCTTAACATTAGATAAATCATCAGCGTATTTATCTGCTAGTTATAAACAAAAAAAATCAATAGTTTTCTACGAAGTTAATATTACGTTTCAATGAGTAAAGTTTAGTGTAAACAACAAAATGCACTTATTATTCTAGCATTTAATTATAAAAGGGAATGATTTGTCTTACAGACTAAATCGAGCTGTTTACTTAATAGTGGCCCGTCTTATTAATCTTAATTGAACGACAGCTGGGGGGGGTCTGTAGCAAAGTTGGGCGAGGTTTCTAATCCGGTCATCGGAATTCCGATCACGCCTGCATTTATACGAAACGGCAAATGTCAACACGAATCTCGATGGTTATCAACAAATTTGGTACCCTGAGATTTATATCAACAAGGATAATTTGTAAAAAATATATATCTGTAAATGTACCTGCATGAATGAAGACATGAAGTTTTCAATCCTGTTTTAGATTGGAATTGAAAATTGCCAAAACTATCTAATTGATGATTTAAAAACAATTAGTAGGTATATTTACGTATTATTATTACCTTACAACATAAACTTAAAAAAAGAACCAGACGGAATGTCAAGAACAAATTCAATGAGGGACCCATAGTAATACCAACTCCTCTATTCGTACAAGTATCGCACGCACACATTGACACTATGCTGTTATTAATCAGCCGCCATTACCGCATCGGTCCGCACTAAAAATTACGCACACATGGTAAGCGGGCGGCGTCACATAGACCATGATCTGGAATAGGACATAGAGTAGTTATTGTCTCAGAAAACGCGAGCAAAGCCGCGGGCAGAGCGTTAGTGATTAATAATTCCAGTTTCCATCTATCTAACCGAGATTCACTGTTTGTTTGTCTGTGCGGACTGGTGATGTGTGCCCCTAGGGATTAACAAGTGAAGCTCTCTACGTACTATGTTTAGTGTTTACGTTAGCTGTTCTTAGACAAGACCTGGTACGTAACGCACATCCTTTGCTTCAAAGATCTCATTTACTAATAGGTTCCTGTAGTGTTGATGTACATTTAGTAGCAATACTCCCAAATAATACTTAATCAACCCCGTCGAAAAAAGAGGTTTGATATAAGTTTGACGTGTCTATGTATCTATGTGTTTGTCTGTGGCGTAGCAATGGTAGCTTCCAAACGGATGAACTGATTTTGATCTAGTTCTTTTTTTGTATGAAAGGTGACCTAATCAAGAGGCCTCCGGTCTGTTTGGACTGATTCCTATATTGTACTGATTTCATAATGAACAAATATCAAAATCACCTTTTCCCAAAATGACTGATTTTCTAAATGTCTTTGTTTCAGAATGTCGGAAACTTTTATTGTCTGACAGAAAAGGTACAGTCACGAGCATAAATATATTACTATGGACACGTCAGAAATAATATCTACTCAAGAATGCGTTCAATGATATTTATCTGCACGGACGCAACAAAAATATCGACACCCGCAACGCATAAGGTTGTAACTTGAAATCCGTCTTTTTCAGAATAAGCAAAAAAGTAAAAGTTAGGTATTTGAATGCTTTTTACGAAAAAAGTATTGAGTTTGCTGAAAAATTAATATGTGCATCAATTCTGAGTGTTCTTAGCTATGTTTAGTGTAAATCAAACTGTCTGGGATCAAAACTGAGGTTTTTAAAAAATATATTTAAAATTATTAATTTTGAATTCCGAAATATTTAAAATTACCGAAATTGTCAATGAAAGAATTCCTTGTGTAACTAGTGTTGCTTTAAATAATCAATTGCAAAGCCCAACCTATAGGGTACATGACAAAAAAAATCATCCCCACGTTACCTATAGGGGAGGTACCTACCTTGAAAAAAAAAATTATTTTTAATATTTTATTCTACGATTCTGGAGTTTTAATAAATATGTATATTCGTGCCAAATAACAGCTTTTTAGCACTAAGGGTCTCGGCGCTTTTCTTCAGACAGACAGACGGACAGACGGACGGACAGACTGACGGAAATGACGAAACTATAAGGGTTCCAATTTTACTTCGGAACCCTAAAAAACTAGAGAACATTTTATTTTATGAATAATATTTATAACAATTTTTATATAGGCTTATTGCAAAGTTGGTCAATAGCATAGCAACTTTAATTATAAGAAATAATATTTAGATATTCTCATTCATTTAAATTTTACAGGAAACTTGTTTACGTTACGTATAAAAACGTATCATTTTAGTTTATACAGCCGGTAAAAGGTCTGACTTAAAAATATTTTAAACGCTTCCTCACTGAAGAAATTACTCCTCATAAAAACTTGCAATCTCGGAACCCCTGTAAAAGTTCAAAGCCTTACAGAAGTGGTTTGCGTGAATCAATTTCATAAGCAACATTAAAGATGTTAACACATCGACCGTACTTCAATTTTTTGCAATATTTTTATGTCTTTGAACATCGGCGATAAAAAGGAGAAAATCTAATAAGTGTGAATAGCTGTATTTTTTCTAATTTCATTTATTTTTCTGTTTATTTTTTACGATTACGCTATAAAACTCATTTGTACACGTATTTTAAATTGAAATTACATATTATTGGATTCCCTGTATTTTTTAATTATGTATATCCAAAAAATTTAAAAATGTGGTATTGTTTGTTCCTAATGTAGAATGTTAGTTTTGGATGATCGCGATTGTTTGCGTATTATATTATATTTTTTCCGTGTACTAAATTGCACCCATAATTTATAGGTATAGTCTTGCAATAAATTAATATGAACAGGTTTTATTGCAAAATCTAAATTTGTAAATATATTAAACAACCATTTCACTAACCATACTTGTTTACTCTTTCAATAAATAGAACAAAGTAACGCACGCTTTGCACCCAGAAATATTTGAATTTGAGTCTCGCAGTTTATTTAACACGGAAAGTGCGTTCAGAACTTTAACTGCTTAAAACTACGCGATGAGATTAATTAGTGAGGGAGCTGGCGTCTCTGTCGTACATTATTGCCGCTAGAAACAAGAAACTCGTATTTTCTCGTCTTAATTAATGCGAAGGCTTGAAGACCCTCTCTGAACAGTTTTTTCTTGTAATTACTAATGTCACATACATTTAGTATTAAAAGAGTATATTTAACTGAGGAATACATGTTTTAATTTATAGAATATACCCACATACATACATGACCTATGTTCATAAGTCTATGAACTATCGTCTCAAAGAAACGATTTATGTAATGTACGTTACTCACTCGAAGATAAGTTTGGAGTGTAAGGGGTTCCATTAAGTCTTGAGTCCAAGGCAATCTCCCTTGCTGGTGCAATCTTCTGAACAACTCACTAGTTTATGGCGAACGGTTCTTCAGGTGGTTTGTCTTCTTGCACAAGACAAGCTGACAACGGCTATTTACATTAAAAAGTCATTTTAAACATAATATCCACTTCAAATGGATTTACTGTAGAAATCAACAAGAGCATCTGCAATTTATGTGTAAATTGATAACAACGGGATAGCATCTAATATTGGAGGAAGCCAGTGTTTGAAGTACATGTTTGAGATATTTCGCAAACTAAAAAACCATATATCAGATAAGTAAACATTGGTTCCGTTATTCAGATTAGTACTTCTGGACCCATACATACATAACACTAATACTTGAATAATTATGTAAACTGGAAGAGGATATTATATTATTCATGTCTATAACATCATTTTCAAGGAAAAAAATAACAAAAGAAAAAGCCTTGGATACTATTTCTGAGTCGTTTGTATATCACGTTAACCCCAGTACTTCCCTTGCATACCTAATTATAATGGATTTATTTACCGAGGATATAAGCTTTATTTTCAATTTTCAGCATAAAAGAAGTTACCAAAATACAATTAGTATTTGTCATTTAAATATGGAAAAAGTGTGCGCGTATGGGCCGGCGCACAAACGGCGGAGCGCAACGCAGAGCATGCCCGCGAAGTTTTCTAAACGCGTGACACATTAGAGTTTAGACAAATTTCTACCCGAGCGAATTTCTATCTGCGCGCAGATGTGCGAGTCTCTACGCGGATGCGCGGGTATGCTAGACTGCGCAAAGACGACACGAGGTCGTCACTCGTTTTGCAATTTTTTGAAAATCCAAACGTATACTTTAGATAATAAAATGATAGATTGGGACGTGCTGTTGTTTACATTACTCGCAGAAGAGGAAGAAGAGAAAATAAAAAGAGAAGAATTATGGAGAAAAGAAGAAAAAGAAGATTTTGAATTGACAAAATTTGGCAGTCATAATGTAGTGTAGACCGGCGATGAATGCGTGCAATCGCGCGCAGTCACGTGTAGTCGCTTTCAGTCACGTGCAGTCGCGTGCAGTCGTGTTCCTGTGCGCTACTATTCGCATGTAGTCGCTTCGATTCTCATTTCAGGAATATATTGTTGTGTTAATTGATTTTGAGTATTAATTCAATGAGGACAATATCGATAATACTCGTAGTTTGACAGCGAAAAATGACTGGGCGCCGGACCTATGTGCACACGTACGAAATTAAACTTCTTTGCGACATAATCGTTTTTATTGATGCATTAAAGTAAAGTTGTTTTGTTTTTTTTTTTACTTACAAACTTAAAGTTAAACTAAATAATTCAACTTCAACTGTAACTTTAACTTACTTTATTTTAAGAAAATAAGATTTTTTTGCCGTAGCCCTCGTACAGCTGCTGTGTCGGTAAATTTAAGAAAATATGAGGTTTACCCCGTTCTCCACTAGGTTGATGAGAAGTTTTTCTTCAAAAATAGACTAATTATTATTATTTTTTTATATATATTGGTCTGGCTTTGGCGCTTTTTATGACGGATTTTATGGCATAATTATATTTTATGCTGAAATGCTGATTTGTAATGATGTGCATAAAATGTAGGAAATAAAAGGGGACCTTTAAAATCACATCCTCTCATGGTGACGCAAGACGAGCTTTGCTGAGCAATAATGAGAAATTCCGCTGACGTCACTTTTTATAACAGGCTATATTGCTTTTGTATCCTTGCCTATATGTGAACGTGTCACCTTTTCATATTGGTCTATCGAGGGGTAATCAAATTTGATTATAAATTTTATTAATACCAGTTATTTTTTACTATCGAAGAGGATCGTAAAAATATATATTTTGATACGGAACTGAACATAGAAAAAGACTTCAAATACAAAAAAATATTTAAGTGTACGGAAAGTAAGCGGCAAACGCTCCATAGTCTTATTGTAGTCCCCAATTTATTTCCCTCTAAAAGACTCAATTTTGTGTGAGGCGATAACATTTTCATGGTTATGTGAAAGGACGTAATGTACCCTTCTTTGTATGTGACGATTTCCTATCCACTTTTATGCTGAAAGAGTCTGTAACCAAATGTGAGTCTATGCATAGTTCGAGAGCTCACGAGAAACGTAATTCCCGCGGGATAAGATTGGCAAATATTCTTTGTTTCGGATAGAACTGATCCTTTTTAAACGCTTTTATTTACTTTCACTTCGGAGCATCAACGCATCAAATCGATCAAAATGCTACTCTATTTACACGGCAATAAGGTTTATATTTAGCTTCACTTCGGAGGATCAAATCTTGTAACGTTAATTTGAATGACTTCCCTTTAATGAAAATTGATGAAATTTGGCAGACATGTGTATTTCCGATGACAATACACGAAAATCAAAAAAAAAATTGAAATAAAAGCGTTTAAAAAAAAAAATTTTTTTTGGATTCAACTTATTATTGAGATAAAATTATCAGAATGGATCGGTAAGTTTGTTTATTGTAAATAATATTAACATACTTTTATTGTTTTATATAGATTGAAATTTATATTGATATAATAAAATTTAAGTCGTGTTTTTAGAATTATTATTCTTAATTTTGTCTGTTTGATGTTTATCGGCACTTTTTTCCCGAATAAACAATGAAACGTTCGTTGTTTTTTGAGACCAGCTATTGATTCAATACGCATATTGTCAACATCCTAATTTATCGTAAACAAAATAAATGAACGTCCTTGAAATGAAACATATTACTGAATATCCGAATAAGATAGAAGACTACACAAGGTTGACATTATGCCACCTAAAATATTAATACAAACTCTACCGCTCAAAGAATTAAAAATACAATAATCTCTAAAGAACAAGTTATTGCGACTTGAGAGTAAATTATTATTTTTTATCAGCTGCAATGCACTAAAAGTAAGCGTCCGGTATAATAATTTCATCGTGACTTCAAGAATATTTTCAAGCAATTATAATTGAAATTTTATTAAACTGAAAGACGGTGAAAAGGAGCGCTTTATTACAAAGCTCCCATATGAGTCACGCGACACATTTTCCACCACCATGTATGACATGTAAGTCATGATTTAGAATCACCTGGCTGAAATTAATATTTGATTTCTGAATTCAGTTTCAAACTGAAAAAATATATATATTCAGTCAGGTTCTCATCTCAGTCGTCGTTAATATTTTGTACAGTACATTAAAATTTATACTTAACACGCTAACAAAGGAAAGGTTTTAATGTAAAAGTCATAGAAATGTAATGTGTAATTTAATGCTATTAATAGTTTATTTCATATTAAATCATTCAGGCTTGAATATTATCTATACTGTTGTTGGGCTCTGGTCGGTATCGTTAGTCGGGTTTTGTATGAGCCCGAGGAATCACAATACTATTTGTGGTAGAGATCGTCTCCTTTAAAAATTAACCTTTGATAAAAATCCTTTGAATTTATCAGGTACTATTATTCTTCTAAAATAAATACTGTAATGTTTGACGAATAATCCGTCCATCACAACCCTAGAGTTTGGAATGCCTGAGCAACAATAACCATTTGCTAGTAGTATTAGTTTACTAGGTATGAATATTCAGTTAGGTAAAGCTGGTATTAATTAAAACATCGGAAAAATACTTAAACAGCGAATAAACGTAGCGCAAAATTAATAGGTTTTATTTTAATTGCCTCGAAGTCACGCGACGAAGTATTTGTGCTATTTTAAGGTAGACACAACTTATACATCGAATCTACAGACGAAAAACTGTATAACGTGTTTAGATATATATAGCAGCTTTCTATCTGTAGTACTAAGGGTTTCTGTACATGACGAAATTGTAAGGTCCATTTCGACTACAGAACCATTAAATCAGATTATGTTTATGCTACACCATTAAACTCCTTACTAAAACATAAGATCACTTCAAGCAAAGACATTAATCCTACCCTTGTATGTACTGTACAAGGGCTCTGCATTCGGCCCAACAATAATACACTGCGCTGCACAGACTATTCTTAATTGAAAAGGCTTAGAGGGAATTTCATCACGTTGCTCCTATGTAGATGGTGGGTGGTGGGGTAAATGACCCAAGTATCAGAATTTCTTACTCCACCCAAAGGCTTTCGACATGACTTAACTACTAGTCAAAGCCAATCGATTTTTCGTGTAATCAAGGAAAAACTCCCAAAAAAAAGAATATTGAGAAATACAACAATCCATATTGACTTCAACTAATTTTATTTAATAGTTCCTGAACCTGTTTATCATCGTTCTGTTACATTATCAACGTGTTAGGCTTCTCAAACTCTTATTCACCATTTTGTTTCCTCCGTATTAATAAAACTTCGTAATTAATAAACAAATATAACAAAAGCACGCGGCCGAGACAAGAATCACTTTTATGGGCGATAGTACATAAACCAGTTTAATGTGAGGACTTATTGCAATTACCTTTCAGCGAGAATTTATTTCAGTCGCACCGCGGTGCGACGTCGTTAAACTTTTGTAATTAATTTAAAAAAACAAAAATCTCGACTGCGTAAAAAACTTAAAAGAAAAAATAAGCCTAGTAGTTTAGAATTTTCTTAAAAGTAATAATGAACAACTACACCATAGAAGGATTAACAGTCCCCCATTCTTCAACCAATCAAATCTTATTTGTTTTTTCCCAAGCAGCCCTGTAAAATTTAAATGGTTCTCGACTCTTAAGCGCGTCACATACGGCGAAGATACGATAATATTTTATGTTAAGATGCCTTGCTATAAAATATTATAGTATCTTAAGGTATCGCACACGGCTAAGATACGATAATATTTATATCCGCTCGAATAGCTCTGGGTCACACTGGGGTTATTTCCCCGCAATCTATATACAGGATAGTATAATATTAATAATACGGCCTTACTATTAGATTTATTGGATAGCTCATCGGATGATGATTCTGACTTCGAATATGACTTAAAAATTTCTGCCGCACGTTGCCATTTCCGAACAATTTGGGTAGAAATTAATCATATAAAGTTTAGGAAAGACCGCGGTGAGTTTAATCTTTACGAAGACCTTTCATCGAAAATGTTTCAAATATATTTTAAAAAGTCAAAGGAAAGTTTATAGTTTCCAATAGTTTCCAATATTTTGCGTACTAATAATAAAAACAAAAACATGAGAGGTGTCAAGGGACACCTGGATGGAACGAAGTTCCTTTCGATTTAAGTATTGTATTGTTGTACAGCGCCTGTTCAGACTTAAGATATTTAGTTTGGTTAGTTGCGGATAGATGGCGTTAGTAAATTAATTCTGAATCACGCTATCAACTTATACTTGTAACATACGTAATTTCAAGGAAACTATTAAATTTTTTGAATTCGCTATGGAAGTATGGATACTTAGTTTCATTTACCTTATATAGTTACGCAGTTTGTACAGCGCCATCTCTGTAAAACTAACTGAATCACTTCAAAAAAAGTATCGTCATTCGCAAAATCAAAAAGTGTCGAAATTTTCCGTCTGGCCCCCTTTCACAACGCGCGATATGGAACTTCGTTCTAACAACAAAAACAGAGAGAATAGGTTTTTTTATGGAAATATCCGGCAAACGAGCTGACGATCCACCTGATGGTAAGTGGCTATCGTCGCCCATGGGCATCAGCAACACCAAAGGCATCACTGATGCGTTGCCGGCCAGGAAAGAAAGAAGAAAAAGAAAGAAAGAACTGGCTCTCAAGCTCCCAGCCGGAACACGACGAGTCGTTTGGCGGCTGACTCATGCTGGTGGTAGCTATCCAGGCGAACCCCTGGAGAAATTATAATAGTAATAATGGTATTAATAAACAATTAAAATCAATACTACCAATATAATCCCTCCGAGGGCCCTACCACCAGCGGGCCGGATTAAGTCGCCTCTTACGACACCCATCCGGCGCGGGATTGGGGTCAGTATTCTAAGCCGCCAACACCAACACGGCTAAGAAGAAGTAAAATTAATATACATATTTCATTCCATTTTGCATCGAATATTGTGCACACTCTGTGTAAGGAGCTTTAGGAGCTTACGATATATTTTGGATCTTAACATGGCATGTTACGATATATTAAGCATCTTAACATAAAATGTCCATATCGCTCGATATCTTAACATGCGTAATATGAAAATATTATCGTATCTTAGCCGTGTGTGATGGTTCATACAAAATGTATAGTGAGCGATATTTTATGTTAAGCTGAAATGTTATAGTATCTTCGCCATGTGTGACGCGCTTTAAGTTGTTCAGTATTATTATTGTTCGACCTACAACGTTGAATAATAGAACTAATTGCGCCATCTAGTGTCACCAAGGAATAATTTTAATACTTCATACTGAAATCAATTTATTAATTGACATTTGAATTTAATTGACTTGTTTACAAAATATTATATTATTAAACGTGTAGAGGGCAGTAGTAAAATAGATATGTAAATTCTGAATCACGCTAACAAATGTAACCTGGAGTTTCTATAAGAACAGTGGTTCAAAAAACATTCTTCGAGCATTAGTGGAGAATTTAAACAGTGTTGTGTAATAGTACTAAGTGGTGCAAATAAAGTGAAGTACAAGTGCTATTGCCGGGTTTAATTTTTTGTGGAAGCGACCACCCCTAATGTTCCAGGGTTAAACATGGTCCTTCGAGCCGGATAGGGAAGCCAACTGTGTGTGCAAAGCGTGACACGGAAGATCCAAGGAGTCCCCGGTGCTGAAGCAGAGGCTGATCCTGTGGAGCCCTACAACTCAGGCGGAGGTTGTAAGGGCGGATCACCAAAGCGAAGGCGAAGCCCTACAACTCAGGCGGACGTTGTACGGGCGGATCACCGAGGCGAAGCTCTGCAGTGAAAGCGGAGCCCTGCAGCTCAGGAGGAAGATCTTCAAGGCGAAGGCAGCACAGCTGGTGGTGCATCGGGAGTGTGGCCAGCCAAGGGGTCTTTGGCCACAGGATTTGTGAGTGATGAAATTAAATATGGAGTGCAAGTGAGTACTTTTAAAAATTTTCTTCGAAAAGGAACTTAGAAAAATTTCAGAAGAATTTGGACTTGGAATATTTTCTATAAATTGGACTTATAAATAATTTAAAGTAATTCTTAGACATAGCCTAACTTTTATTTCAAACTTTCAAATTGACTTTAACTTGTAACTTTTTTTGGAATTATTTTACTTAACTTGTTTGCAAATACTTGGAAAGAATTTGAAAAAATGTCGTCATTAAAGTCAATGGAAATGAAACAAATTAACTTATATGAAAGATTATACAAAACAAAAATTAATTTCAAAAAGACACCTAAAGAGAGGCTTGTTCCAAGTCATTTGCAATCAAGGTTGGAAATAATAGAATCTGTGTGGCTTGAGTTCAATGATAATCATAATAAAATGTTAGAACAGTTCAATGGGGAAGAGTTGAACGCTTCATCGTATATGTCTAAAGATATCCATAACTCTGTCGAGGAATTATACATTGAACTCAAAGGTGATATCAGACATGTATTAAGTGTACAGGGCAATGCAATGCAGGCATCCAGTGAAGTTAATAAGGGTGAGTCTTGCGCTAATGTCAAATTGCCTCGAATAACAATTCCAACATTTTCAGGCAAATACACCGAATGGCCTACTTTTCGCGACATATTTCATTCTGTCATTGATAAAAATAAAAATACTAGACAAAGTTTAAAAGTTGCATTATTTAAAGGGTTACTTGAGTGGGGAAGCAGAGCAATTACTTAGGCAAATACCAATTTCGGAAGCAAATTATGATCGGTGTTGGGGTTTACTTGAATCACGTTACAACAATAAAAAGTTTCTTTCACATTCTATATTAAAGAGGTTATTAAGTCAAAGAAATTTAAGTCAGGAATCTGCTGGGGCATTGAAAGATCTTGTAGATACAACTACGGATTGTTTGGGAGGATTGACTAATTTGGGTATTGATGTAACATCGTGGGACATTTTGGTGATTCATATATTAACTTTAAAGTTAGATCCGGAAAGTCGTAAAGAGTGGGAATTGCATGCAAGCAATGTTAATAGTGAATCCGAAGAATTGCCCACGCTTCAACAATTTAAAGAATTTCTAATGAACCGTTGCCGAGCCTTAGAATTTATTGAGTTGAAACCTAATACTAAGTATTCCAATGTTAATTTAAATAAAGTTGGTAATACTAATAGAACACCAAATGTATTTCATAAGACTTTACATGCTTCAACTAGCGCATATTGTAAATTTTGCAAAGGAAATCATAGATTAGTAGATTGTACTCATTTTTCTAACGAACCCGTGGCTACTCGGCGTAATTTCGTGCGTGATGAGAAATTATGTTATAATTGTTTAGGTAGTCACTCCGTGCGATTTTTTACAATCAAAGTTTCTTGCCGAATTTGTAAACAAAGGCATCACAATTTGTTACACTCTCTTGAAGGTCAGGGAGGTTGGGATAACAATCGTGATGCTGGGCAGTTGAACGACCGGCATTCAACAGTTAGGGATGAGAACATAAAGCCTCAGGATCAGACTGGTGTTGTCACTTGTTTTTCGAAGGGTGGATATGATAAACAAGTCATGTTAGCAACAGCAGTGGTGAATGCTGTTCAGAAAAACGGGTCTAGGTTTATGTTGAGGGCTTTTTTGGATCAAGGCTCTCAGGCATCATTTGTGACTGAGGCAACAGTGCAAAACTTGGGTTTGCAGAAGAAATCTGTAAGGGGAGTAATATCGGGAATTGGTGGAAGTTATCATTTGGAGTTAAATGCGATTGTGGAGGTTAAGATTCAATCTAGAATCGATCCAACTATTGAATTAATTGTGAAGGCTTACGTTCTAAAATCTATTACGTCTCTTTTACCTGCAAGAAAAACGATGTTGCTGGATTGGGTAGAAAATAATAATTTGCAATTAGCAGATCCTAAATACAACATACCAGATAAAATAGATTTATTATTGGGAGCAGAGGTATACACACAGGTGTTACTAGATGGAGTTAAACAGGGGCCAAGTGGTGCAATGGTGGCTCAACGTACCACATTAGGATGGATACTTTCAGGAACGGTGGATTCTGGTAGAGGTGTAAATTCAAGCATTTCTGTAATGCATACTTACACAAGTGAAGACGAAGTTCTGAAAAAGTTTTGGGAACTGGAATCAGAGACACAAATAAATAACAAAAATAAACTTACCAACGAAGAATTAAGATGTGAAGAGATATTTGCAGCAACCACAACCAGAGATGACAATGGACGCTATATTGTCAACTTACCTTTTAAAGAGGAGGAACCTAGCTGCAAATATGGGAATTTTAGAGAAATAGCGCTCAAAAGGTTTCAAGCACTCGAGAGAAAATTAGATAAGGATCTGAATTTTAAACAGCAATATTCTGACGTAATAAATGAATATCTCAAACTGGGCCATATGAAATTACTGTCAACGGCTGAAAAGCAAAATACTCAAGCAGTTTATTTACCACATCACGCTATCGTCAAGTATGATAGAGATACTACAAAGGTACGTGTTGTCTTCGATGCGTCCTGTAAAGGACAGAATGGTAAATCATTAAACGACGATCTTATGATTGGCCCAACATTGCAGCAAGAAATGAGACATCTTCTAATGCGATGGAGGAAGCATCCCATATGTCTTACATCGGATATTATGAAAATGTATCGACAGGTACGGGTTGCTGATAAACATACTCAGTTTCAGCGAACACTCTGGAGAGAAAATAAAGAGGACGAGATAAAAGACTATGAATTACTCACTGTTACCTTTGGTACCGCATCAGCGCCCTACTTGGCGATTAAATCCATGCAGCAAGTGGCGGTCGATGAAGGAAAAGCTTATCCTGTGGCTGCTGAAATACTCAAAACAGATTTCTATGTCGACGATTTAATGACGGGGTGTGATACTGTGGAAAAGGGAATGGAAATATACAATCAAATGAATGCATTGGTGATCAAAGGAGGATTTGAGCTACAAAAGTGGTCAAGTAACAACAATGATTTATTAAACAAGATTAAAGCGGAATTTAAAAATGAAGATACAGAGAAAAGCATACAAATAAAACAAGATGAAATAATTAAAACCTTAGGACTTACCTGGAATCGAAAGGAAGACTCTTTTCAATATTCTGTAAAATTGCTGCCGATTGAAGAACCTGTAACTAAAAGAAAAATATTATCAGATGTATCAAGGTTGTTCGACCCATTAGGGTGAGTCACACCTGTAGTAGTAGTAGCAAAGATGATGATTCAAAAACTGTGGATGAGTGGAATAGGGTGGGACGATGAAGTTCCACAGAATATACATAAAGAATGGAGCACTTACCGAATGGGATTGTTTCAATTGACAAAGGTGATTGTTCCACGATGGCTGAGCATGAGACATGGAAATAAGCGGGTTGACTTGCATGGGTTCTGCGATGCGTCCAGGATGGCGTACGCAGCTGTAGTATACGTGCGGGTCGTCGATAATGAAGATAGGGTTTGTGTCACCTTGCTAACTGCTAAGACGAAAGTAGCTCCAATAAAAACAGTGTCAATTCCTCGTTTGGAACTGTGTGGGGCAGTTCTATTAGGAAAACTACTTCAGGAGGTTGCAGCTGTCATGCAAATACCTAAAGGAAACATATATGCATGGACCGATTCCGAGATCGTGTTGGCATGGCTAAACAGCCATCCTTGTCGATGGAAAACTTTCATCGCAAATCGGGTTTCGGAAATTTTGTGCGTGACTGAACCACAACAATGGTATCATGTGTCTTCTAAACAAAATCCAGCAGATCTTGCGTCACGTGGTACAAGCCCAGCAGAACTTCTGGAAGCAACAATGTGGTTTAATGGTCCGAAGTTTCTCAGTGAAGCAACTGTAAAATTAAACAAGCCAAAGGTAAAGGACACTTGTCTTGAACAAGTAAAGGTACATAACGTAATTCAAATTGACGATAATTTTATTTGGAACAAATATTCGTCTTTAAGTAAACTTGTTAGGGTAATTGCATATTGTAGGAGAGTACTACAATGGAGAATACCAAAAATTGCAAGAACATTACATAGTTATTTAAGTACTGATGAATTAAAAACTGCGTTAGAAACATGCATAAGGGAATGTCAACAACAGTATTTTAAAAATGAATTGTTAAAGTTAAAAAATAATTGTGTTATACCGAAGAAAAATGCATTGCGAACCTTAACTCCATTCGTAGATGCGTTAAATATCTTGAGGGTGGGCGGTAGGATTGGACAATCCAACCTCAGTGTGGATTAGAAGTATCCAATTATTCTACCACGTAAATCAGCTCTTACTGAGTTAATAATTAAAGATGCACATCACAAGACATTACACGGGGGTTGCCAGTTAATGTTAAACTACCTCGCTATGAAATATTACATCCTTGGTGCAAAGGCTCTTGTAAAGTCTGTCGTGCATAAGTGTGTGACGTGCTTGCGATATAACGCGTCAAAGCAAAATCAACTTATGGGGCAATTGCCCTCCGCTCGAGTCACTCCTAGTAAACCTTTTAGAAAAGCAGGTGTAGACTATGCTGGTCCCATCAATATAAGAACTTCAAAGGGAAGAGGTCACCGTTCATATAAAGGGTATATTTGTTTATTTATTTGCATGGCAACACGAGCAATTCATTTAGAGGTGGTAAGTGATCTATCAACCCAAGGATTTTTATCAGCTTTTAAAAGATTTGTGGCGCGACGGGGGCAATGCAGTGAATTATGGAGCGATAACGGAACAAACTTTCAAGGAGCTTCAAAAGAATTAGAATTTTTGTTTAACGAAGAAAAAAGCCAAATGGCACAGGAAGTTGCGGAAGCATTAGCCAACAATGGAACATCATGGCATTATATTCCACCTCATTCGCCAAATTTTGGCGGATTGTGGGAGGCTGGAATCAAATCTTGCAAGCAACACCTCAAAAAACTTGTCGGTAACGCCACATTAACGTACGAGGAAATGGCGACTTTATTGAGTCAAATAGAAGCCTGTTTGAATTCACGACCAATGTACAGGCTATCGGATGCTAATCAAATTGATGCATTGAGTCCTGGTCATTTCCTAGTGGGTGAACCATTAATTAATGCACCGGATCAAAATTTTGAAACAAGTTCCATTACAAGTTTGAAAAGATGGCAACTCGTGCAACGAATAACACAAATGTTCTGGCGGCGTTGGTCAAATGAATATATTTCAACGCTCCTTCAGAGACACAAGTGGTTAAATCAGTCGCCTGAGCCTGGTTTGGGGGATATAGTATTAATAAGAGAGGATAACTTGCCTCCAGCGAAATGGCTACTCGGTAGGGTGGTAGCTAAACATCCCGGGCAAGACGGAATTACTCGAGTAGTCACGCTTAAGACAAAGTTTTCAACAATTAAGAGACCTACGTCAAAACTGTGTGTTTTGCCTATTGGGTAATGTTTTTTTATTTTATTATTTTATTGGTTGTTTGAAAATATGTTATGTTAGTGAATTAAAATGTTATATTGGAGGCTTATTTTGTTATGGTTTGATGGGTTATAATTTTTATTTTATTGTAATTTTGTTATTTTTGTGGATTATTTTAATTTTTGATGTTTAAATGAAAGTTATAATAAGTTATAATAAATTAAATGAATATTAACTAACTTAAAGCGATAATTAGTTGAATGCTTACTTAACATTATAGCCATATAACAGTGTTAAGGACATATTACCATTTGTCCTTGGTGGGCGGTATGTTCGACCTACAACGTTGAATAATAGAACTAATTGCGCCATCTAGTGTCACCAAGGAATAATTTTAATACTTCATACTGAAATCAATTTATTAATTGACATTTGAATTTAATTGACTTGTTTACAAAATATTATATTATTAAACGTGTAGAGGGCAGTAGTAAAATAGATATGTAAATTCTGAATCACGCTAACAAATGTAACCTGGAGTTTCTATAAGAACAGTGGTTCAAAAAACATTCTTCGAGCATTAGTGGAGAATTTAAACAGTGTTGTGTAATAGTACTAAGTGGTGCAAATAAAGTGAAGTACAAGTGCTATTGCCGGGTTTAATTTTTTGTGGAAGCGACCACCCCTAATGTTCCAGGGTTAAACAATTATACTATGTATCTATGTCTTCTGTGTTATTACTTTTAACAACATTCTACTGGGCTATTTTTTCTTTTTAGTTTTTACACAGGTCTTATTATTTTTTTTTAATTATTGTTTTATTTTTCACTTTTTATTCATTGACTTCTTCATTAGATGACAAAATGCGCAATGCTGTCATTTCATTAAGGACGTTAATAAATTACTGAGCATGGTTGTTTAAACAACTAAATCGTTATATATCCTAAACTTTTACTTAAATTAAAAAATGATGAAAGGGTAAATCATTTTTGAATACCTATTCAACAATGGGGTATCGTTAGGTATTGAGAAAAAAATTGAAGCCATTATATTATGCCAAAAATCGCCCATTTAAATTTTTTCTCAATTTTGATATAACTACCCCGTGTCAAACAATTAAAACAAATCTATTGGCACCTCTCAAGCTGAAATCGTTCAAGCCGTTTAGGCTACAGAGCATGCCAAAGAAATATAGAATATTATACATACATACACATATACATACATACGTGCATACATACATATATGCACACACATACACATACATACACACACATGCACATACATACACTAGAAAAACATAACCCTCCTGGCGCAGTCGGATAAAAAGCTGATATAGAATAAATACCGCACGATTCTAGTATATATTTTCGTTTCTTTTATGTGTTTGAATAACAATTACTAACCTGAGAATAGTCTTCTTACAATAACTAACCTTAATCAATGGTGGCCAGTTGAAAAGGATACTTTGATAGCACACTGTTTTTTTTTTAATTATACGTGCTGCCAGGGGAGGTTAACCCTGTACATACATTGATATAAAATTCATTACACGAGTAAGCGAGTAGGCGTTACTGACTTGTCATATGACTTAACTATATAGTGCATACTGGCGAAATGGTAAATGTTTTACATATTCATAATAGTTTATACAGAATCAACTATAAACTAGTAATTAGTACCTAACAACACGAAACATGCCGTAATAAGCGTTAATCCTGATATTAGAAAGAATGTGCATGACATACAATACATTATTCATGCTATGCAAAGCATGTTTTTACGATTTGCTTTTATGTTAAAAAGACTCCTCAGACTGTTTTTTATTAGGTTTCGGTACGTAAGATTTCAAGATTGTCATTTTACTGTTAAAAACACTTTTCACTCTTCGCATTAGGACTTTAAAAATGAATGAAATGTTTTCGATAATCATGACAAAGTCATGTGGTTTGACACATTTGCTCATGTATACTTTGTTCTGTTTTCCCCTTTACTAAAATCATTCTTCAGCTTTCTCTTACAACCATTCATTAAATTCCAATTGTTTTCTATATTATGACCATTCTTTAAGTTTCAATAGTTTTTTCTGTCTACAAACGTTTCCTTATGCTTTGGTAAGATCTGTATTTTTACCTTTCCTCTTGACCTACCCTGTGCATTATGTTGTAAAATTATTGCTATACTTTTATACTGTAAGCCTTTTCGTACACCATACCCCGTAATTTGTTTCCTTTTAATTTTTGCAGCTCCACCCAACAGGATGGAGAAAATGGCATTTCACCGATAATACTGCCTTTTGTATTGTCAACATAACAACAGGCTTCTCCAAATGCATTATTCATCATTTATTCTTCACACTTAACTTCAATACGTTAAAGTTACTCTTTCATTGAAAATACAGATGACTCAATAAGGTTATAAATTTGTAGAATATCATTAGATATTATCTTTTCAAGTTGTTATTGTACATACTCCAATGTCTTAAACATAGTAGTAATAGTTCAAAATGTACGTTATAAATCTATTTTGTTATTTGAAACTTACCTGATTAAAATAAACCTTTTCTTTCGTAGATTTTCGTAATAGAAATCCACCCTGTTTTCAGAAAAACGCTGATTTTCACTCACATAACGACAAAGACCCCGTTTATACATTTCTTTCTCAAGCGCAAAGGTACGAGAATTACCTTCCTTTGTAATGCTAATTTTAAAACCAAGGAATTCATTTTTTATTCATAAGTTTTTCTGCTCCAAAGCCTGCACAGCAGTGAGAGCATCCAACTCATTTGATGAGTTTCAAGTTAAGCTTTTTGTAACATTATTCATATAAAAAGTTATGGAGATGCGTAGCGTCTCATATTTTGGAATTAAAAATAAAAGACGACTGTGATTTATAATATGGTACGTTATTCGTGTTGCAAAAATTATCTTATCATCTAGGAGGAAAACATCATATTTTTAAAAGAAAATCTATTTGCCTTCGTCTTAACGGTAAAGAACTGAATCTTTTGCACTTGAAATGTTTGCAAGTAATTGAAGTTGAGTTTCATGATTATTTTTAATCCATAAACTACATCAACTATTTGTATAATATAACAGAAAAGTCATATATTTTGATTATGGTGTAGAGTTAGGGTGTGTAGAGACAGAAGGTTGGCTCTATATAAGATCTGATAACTTTTTGATGTAGAGCCATTGGTCACGTCTTGGCATCATTTGATATGAAAATGTGTTTGATGTGATCGTAATCTACAAGATACACAGCTACATTTTTATCATTATTTTATAGGTCAAAGTTACATGATCAAGTAGGTATGTACGTTATGAGTGGCAAATAAATATTTATTCTAGATATAATTCACTGGGTCACTCGGCTGAAGTGATTATAGCAGTTCTCATCATTCAAAAGTGCAAATACAAAAACAAAAAGATCTCATTGATAACGTCCATGCGTAAGAAGAACGTAAGAAGAAATGTGATGGCGGTAGTTCGAGATGGCAATTTTCCAGTGAAGTGACCACCAAGTGAATACCAAAATTTATTTTTAATACGGTAATAAAATCAAAATGATATTTATTTTATTTTATTGAGTGGTATGAATCTTATTAATTGATGATAAACTTCCTTTTAGCGCATACCCTCGATTGATCTGAATTTTGATATACCTATGTACATATTTCGACACGCTGGTAACGAATAATGTTATTCGTTACCATAGGCAAAAAAAATAACCATAGGCAAAATATCATTGGTTTGGGAGAAAAATTCGAAATTCTTTCCACATAATTTCTTGGTACTATTTTACCTAACATGCTTTATTGCATACGCGCACACACACACACACGCACGCATGACAATTCAGTTCAGTTTTTCTTCTTCGAATTTTCAGCATTTCTTCTTCTAATGGTATAGTTACTGTCACGCGACGCTGTCGTCGCAGATGGTTTTAGCCCCGTGCTCCTCAACGTGCACTACACCCTTAATTTATTTGTTATATTGCTACAAATATTCAAAGTATTCTTTTTCTACAAATCAAAACTAACTAGTATTGTTGCCAACAAAGTACGGCATACATTCCTTTAAAATAAATTTTAGAAATAGTAAAAAACTAGATTTTGCATGTTTATAACATGCAAAATCTAGTTTTCCTGAAACTTGCAATAATGATTGCTTATTTATTTATTATTTACTAACTTTTTCCCATGGTTTGCCCGTTGTGGAATGGTTTCGAAACGAAATTTTTAAATAATTAATTTAGATTTATATGCCCGTGGCTTTACGCGCGTGGATATCAATTTTTTACAAATCCTGCAGGGACCTTGAACTTTTCCTATATAAAGAGTAGCCTATGTGTTAATCCAGCACATAGGCAATCTCCATTCTAAATTTCAGCCAAATCGATTGTAGCCTGATTGAGGAACAAACATCCAAATATCCAAACGCCTTCACAAACTTTCACATTTATAATATTAATAGGATAAAATACTATCTGTAGGTGTACATATGTATAAATGCTAAAATAAAATATCTGCACCCACTGCTTACTATACGTAAACCTTTACACAAAACGGGAGAGTTGCAAACAGACAGTGATCCTATTCACTGGGGAATTTTTATTGCGAAGAGCTAATATTCGATACTTTTTCCCGGGTTCACTTTTACATTTGGACTGCGTTGCTCATTGACGATTCAACCCCTGCGCGGTCGAACAAACTGGATTAGCCAGGGACATGTTCGCTGGCAAGGGAAATAAATTGATTTTTTCCGTTCACAGCTTGGGTCCGAAATAACAGGCCACAATGAAAAGTAATAACACACGCGAGATTGAATGACGCAAAAAAAATGAAGCAGCAAAACAAATATAATATACAATATTGGATTCGAGAGAAAAGCAACGCGAGGTTATCGTTCGTGTTCAATAAAGATATGACGACAGCTGGGACTTGCGGATATCGATTATGGTTTTGCTAGATATATGTAGATAGAAATATTCTACGAAAGAATCATGTTCCTTTTCTTAAAAACCTGAGTCAGATGTAATAAAACTGCTACCCTAACTGTAACGGCCGCATTGGCTCTGGCGCTTACCCTTTTACTATTTTTACGGGAGGATACTGACATGCAAGGTGGCTATTTTGGGAGGATTATATCGCAGCTATGGGGCCTAAATAATCGAATTAGTTCAGATATTTTGGTGCTGGTGTAGCTATTAACAGGGGTCCTATTACCGTGAAATTTATAACTCAGTTGCGATAATTGCGCGTAGTCTTTGGGTAATAATAACACCTGGAGTAAAATTTATAATGATTTTGGTATCAGCCTCATAAACACAATTTTAAATAAGCAACTCTGGTAACCATATCATTGCAAATAAAATTAAAAAGAATTCAGTCTACATTGAGTATTCACCTTATATTGCAGGCTTCAAGAAATAATAATATTATACTATTTATAATATTCAAAGATGTTCTAATAAATAATGAAACAGTAGAACCTTTGTAAATCAAACTTCAACGGAAGCAGATAATCTTAACGTGAAGCCATACCCTCAAGAAGGAGCTAGCTATTGTCGCCAATTATGATACCCTTGTCTGCTGGAGTGGCATTGACATTATGAATGGCTTCAACCCATTAATGGCCCATTACTCCTCTTGAGGAGGCCTAGAGCATACTCCACCACGCTGCTCCAGTGCGGATTGGTGGAGGGCTTACTGGCGAACCCGAGTGTCGAAAGTTTTCAAACCGCCCGAGGGCCTCCGACATGGCTTAACGACTGTTAACAACCGGGAGTGACGGCTTTACGTGCCCTCCGAAGCACGGAAACGCTTAAGAATTTTTGCCACTAGCGGTCACCCATCCAACTACCGACCGCGCCCGCTGTTGCTTAACTTTGTCGATCACTTGGTATACACTTGGGACGCAAGCCGCAGAGGGCTATGAGCGCTTCGACAATATGAATAGTTGAATAGGCCGCCCCAATACGGCTGTTGGAATTATGTCACATAATACCTAGACCTACATTCTTGCCCCTTCCATAAATTACTTTCGCCACTCCCGATTTTGAAATTTTCTTATAATTACTAAACAATCATGAAACATAATAAGCACTTGAAAAACAATAAAGCAATGCAATTTGGTTAGAGCCAATTCTGTTTTATCTCAATATTTAATAGGATGAAAGCTTCAAGAGTCTGTATTTGCTCAATAGATAGAAAATCCTCTTTCTAGTAAATTGCATCTGAAGAGTATTAAGGGAAGTACGCTGTGCGATGGTCATTTTATTTGTAAGCGTTTAAGATGTTCTAACAACTATTAGGTACAAATTATTAAGTATATATTGTACCTACCAGTGTAAATATAGAGCTAGGTAGCTGTTCTACTGATTAGATTAAATGTCCATAATGTCCATTTAGTAATGATGAAAATCTATGAATCTACTGCTGTAAAGATATTAAACATTCTGAGATAAGGATACTATTTTCCCACTTTGATCGGGTGTAAATGTAGCTGCAGCGATAAAATGGGTTAAATATATAAGATGTCTTTTATAAGTTATAAAAGTAAAAAGGTAAGTGAAAGTGTAAATTTTAAAATTTTAAAATTCTCCGAATCTCATTTTCACCAAAAAAAAGCTGAGGACTTTGAAACGCCTGAGCAGATCTTCATAAGTTTCAATCATCCCGATCACGTCAACTTTCAAATAAAAAACCCCATCATAATCGGTCCATTCGTTTAGGAGTTACGATGCCCCGAAAGACCCACACATACCCCTCTTTTTGCATCGGGGTTTAATAAATTAAATCTCGTACGGTCGTCGATCACATACCTAGACTACATTGCGGAAAATATTAGCTACACAAATAAACACACACTGCTCGAGAACAAATGATTTTAACCGAGAATAATTTAACAACAAACTGAAAAACAATAAAATTACATTAATTATTTCAAGCTGGTATTGCTAGTATTACAAATATCAAACTTTAATTTGTAAGCTACTGCACGGGAATATCCTTTATTGAAAACTTTCCATATAGAATAATTTTCCCTTGTTAAGCAGCAGCGTTCACAATTTATGTTTGAAACAAATATTATCTGGCTTCCGATCATTATTATCCTTAATAGTCGATTAAAGCTGAACGCACATATATCCGCATCGTCCGCACCGGACGCTCCGTATGCGGATACCCTCGCACATATGTCCGGATTCGCCGTACGGATTTTTTAGTATTGCCAACAATTTTAGCAGTTTTATCCAACCTCTAGTGAAAAACGGTGCGATGTCATTCGGTTATTCCCACTCGTCTTGGTTAGTAGTCCTGTTGACAATACTAGTAGGAAAAAATCCCACTAGTTCTGTGTCAATTTATTTCCGTGTATAGGTATACTATAGTTTAGGTATGGTGTACTAAGATACAGACCAAGGCTTAGCTTAGACACTAGATCTCCCACAGATTACTTAGCACTTACATTATCATTTCCTTTTATTCATATTTTAAAATGTTACCTGAGTGTAATTTGAGGATGAGATGAAATAAAGATTTTTGTATTGTATTGTATAGTTTGCTATCAATCGTCAAGTATTGGCCATTAAATGTATACTATTTCATAGTTTTCATAAACTTCATAATAATATATTCCTTTATTCAACTGACAGTTGTCAGCTCAGGTTGTCAGACTCTGATTCTCAGATTGCAAAAGCAAAATATTAAGACTGATGCAGCTATGGAAAAAACATTGGAAGAGGAAGAAGAAAATGAAATTCGAAAAAAAGAAGATTCTGGGCTCATGACATATTGAAAAGGCAGTTAGTTGAACGGCAAATACTATACGTTATTTCCCGGCTTTGTGGATGATGATCAATGAACCTAGATAATTGAAAACTTTAATTTGTAACTTTAATTTGCGGGAAATTAAAACACATAATACTCATTATTTCTTTTTAGTTTTCGACTTTGTCTCATATTTCAATAACGTAGTTAGTTATCGCAGTTTGAGGAACACCATTCGGAATCTCGAATGTCCGAAAACAATGATGTATAAGTATAAACACGAAGGCGAGATCTCCTCACAGGATTCATTTACTATGAAACGTTTCTCCTAATGCGTTGTCAAAAGCATCGTGGCATGGCAACACTATCGGTATTTCTGATACCTTCCGTATTTTCAGAAATGCGTGCGGACGGTGCGGATGACATATACCGACGCATCTGTCATCCGCATCGTCCGCATCGCATTTTTGAAAATGCGGAAGGTATCCAAAATGCGGATGACGTCATACGTAGGGCGTGTGCTGGTACTCAGTGTTGCCATGCCACGATGCTTTTGACAACGCATTAGGAGAAACGTTTCATAGTAAACGAATCCTGTGAGGAGATCTCGAGATTCCGAATGGTGTTCCTCAAACTGCGATAACTAACTACGTTATTGAAATATGAGACAAAGACGAAAACTAATAAAAAATACCTAATAAGTATCGTGTGTGTGTGTGTGTGTGTGGAAATTAAATTTCCCTCAAATTCAAGTTACAAATTAAAGTTTTCAATTATCTAGGTTTATTGAACATCATCCACCAAGCCGGGAAATAACGTATAGAATTTGCCGTTCAACTAACTGCCTTTTCAAATTGATATTATGAACCTAAAATCTTCTTTTTTTTCGAATTTGACTTTCTTTGGCCAATATGCAGGCTACTACAACAATTTTTCCATAGCTGAATCAATCTTAATCGTCTTCACCGTTTTTCAATAGAGGTTGGAAGAAACTGCAAAAATTGTTGGCAATACTAAAAAATCCGTACGGCGAATCTGGACATATGTGCGAGGGTATCCGCATACGGAGCGTCCGGGGCGGACGATGCGGATATATGTGCGTTCAACATTAATGGCTGTTTCATTTACAACAAAATTAGCTTAGTACTAACTACGATTCTGATTATGTTGAACGCACATATATCCGCATCGTCCGCCCCGGACGCTCCGTATGCGGATACCCTCGCACATATGTCCAGATTCGCCGTACGGATTTTTTAGTATTGCCAACAATTTTTGCAGTTTCTTCCAACCTCTATTGAAAAACGGTGAAGACGATTAAGATTGATTCAGCTATGGAAAAATTGTTGTAGTAGCCTGCATATTGGCCAAAGAAAGTCAAATTCGAAAAAAAAGAAGATTTTAGGTTCATAATATCAATTTGAAAAGGCAGTTAGTTGAACGGCAAATTCTATACGTTATTTCCCGGCTTGGTGGATGATGTTCAATAAACCTAGATAATTGAAAACTTTAATTTGTAACTTGAATTTGAGGGAAATTTAATTTCCACACACACACACACACACACGATACTTATTAGGTATTTTTTATTAGTTTTCGTCTTTGTCTCATATTTCAATAACGTAGTTAGTTATCGCAGTTTGAGGAACACCATTCGGAATCTCGAGATCTCCTCACAGGATTCGTTTACTATGAAACGTTTCTCCTAATGCGTTGTCAAAAGCATCGTGGCATGGCAACACTGAGTACCAGCACACGCCCTACGTATGACGTCATCCGCATTTTGGATACCTTCCGCATTTTCAAAAATGCGATGCGGACGATGCGGATGACAGATGCGTCGGTATATGTCATCCGCACCGTCCGCACGCATTTCTGAAAATACGGAAGGTATCAGAAATACCGATAGTGTTGCCATGCCACGATGCTTTTGACAACGCATTAGGAGAAACGTTTCATAGTAAATGAATCCTGTGAGGAGATCTCGCCTTCGTGTTTATACTTATACATCATTGTTTTCGGACATTCGAGATTCCGAATGGTGTTCCTCAAACTGCGATAACTAACTACGTTATTGAAATATGAGACAAAGTCGAAAACTAAAAAGAAATAATGAGTATTATGTGTTTTAATTTCCCGCAAATTAAAGTTACAAATTAAAGTTTTCAATTATCTAGGTTCATTGATCATCATCCACAAAGCCGGGAAATAACGTATAGTATTTGCCGTTCAACTAACTGCCTTTTCAATATGTCATGAGCCCAGAATCTTCTTTTTTTCGAATTTCATTTTCTTCTTCCTCTTCCAATGTTTTTTCCATAGCTGCATCAGTCTTAATATTTTGCTTTTGCAATCTGAGAATCAGAGTCTGACAACCTGAGCTGACAACTGTCAGTTGAATAAAGGAATATATTATTATGAAGTTTATGAAAACTATGAAATAGTATACATTTAATGGCCAATACTTGACGATTGATAGCAAACTATACAATACAATACAAAAATCTTTATTTCATCTCATCCTCAAATTACACTCAGGTAACATTTTAAAATATGAATAAAAGGAAATGATAATGTAAGTGCTAAGTAATCTGTGGGAGATCTAGTGTCTAAGCTAAGCCTTGGTCTGTATCTTAGTACACCATACCTAAACTATAGTATACCTATACACGGAAATAAATTGACACAGAACTAGTGGGATTTTTTCCTACTAGTATTGTCAACAGGACTACTAACCAAGACGAGTGGGAATAACCGAATGACATCGCACCGTTTTTCACTAGAGGTTGGATAAAACTGCTAAAATTGTTGGCAATACTAAAAAATCCGTACGGCGAATCCGGACATATGTGCGAGGGTATCCACATACGGAGCGTCCGGTGCGGACGATGCGGATATATGTGCGTTCAGCTTTAATCGACGCCTCCTAGCCTTTGGTTGATTGTCAATAATTATTTGCCTACAAAGTCTCAATAACAGATTTATGTGTATTTAATTTTAATTATTCAATTTAATACAATATGTAAATCAGATGTGACAACTACGCATTACAGTTAACACGATGAAAAGAAGTCAAATAACTGGGCAAGTTCGTGTCAGGCCACGCCCAATGTAGGGTTCCGAAGTTGTAAGTTTACCGACTATTACTCATTAACTACTTATGATAAAATAGCCGTGATAGTTGTCCTTGTACATTCATCATATAACCTACTCGTATTTTTGAGAATAATTTCACTTGTCCAACACCAACCGTTTAGTCAGCAGGCCAAATAATTCAAAAACGGACTCATAATTCCAAAGATGGTCTTAGAAGACCCTAAATATTTTTGAAGACCTTTTCAACAATATCCTTTTTTTCATTTTTTTATTTATTTAAATTTCAACTATAGGTTACGCAACGCATAAAAAATTCATCCTCACGTTATCTGTAAGGGAGGTACCCTGAAAATCCCTACCCTATTTTACCTACTCTATTTTATTCTACGATTTTGGAGTTCAGCTTTCTAGCACTAAAGGCGAGACCGTTGCTTTGGCAGATGGACAGACTTACAGACGACAGACGGATGGATGGACGGACGGACGGACGGATGGACAGACGGACATAAAGAAGCCATAAGAGTTCCGATTTTACTTCGGAGCAACAAAAGGAGGAAAGAAGCGAGCGATTGAAATTATATTTATGTATCTGGTCGCTGTACTACCTAGATAATCCCAATGGTTTAGTATTCACCGTTAAACAATATTTTGATTAGATGAAAATATTGGGTAATAAATTTTGAAAGAAAGTTCTCCTAACATGTCATTATTTACCCTAGGAACAATAACTATAACATTCTGATTTATACACAAGGTTCAGAAAACTGAAGCATTTGATTTCAAAGTGCATCTATTCCAATATCAACAGGAGATAACTTCAGCTCTGCCAAAGGTTCATGCTTAAGTGAATTTCTCGCCTCTTATAAATCTGTAATACACTTCAAAAGAATATGAATAGCGCTTTTCTGACTAGATATGGTTGTATCAAATATGATACAATTGAGTATGAATTGAACTTGGTTAATATTTATAGTTTTTAATTTCAAATAAATTTTTGACGATACCAAGTAACAACCTCAATTACACTACTCTTTATAGATCGAGCCTATCAAAGCTGGACCTACGTCACAGCATAAAAACTGGAAGTAGGTCAGACGTATATGGGCTCCCGGTCTATTAGTTGTAAAAATAGATCTTAAATTGCTGAAGTAATTATCGTGAGGCAATAAGCCGTTGTGTTCTTTCGTCATTTCTTCTTACGTTCAAAACACGTTTCATAAATGATGGTTTGAATTAAAAACTTTACGTGCATAAGTTTATAAAGGACACCTATATTATGAATTAATGATTAAATTTTTTTACTTTGTTAAACTTAACTAAAGCCCATCCAGCTATAGACTAAAGAAATAAACATTTATTTTCTATCACATTCCGGGCGGAAATCGAGTTCGAACCAATTGCTTTGCAAGAACTAGTAAACTCTGTATTGATCATTATATTGTTAACACGTTTATTATAGTATAAGACATACAAGTATGGTTACGTAAACAAATTAAACATGTAAATAAAAATTACAATAGTTATTTTTTAAGCAAACGGAAGAATATGAGATTCTTGAGTTAAACTTTTACAGGATTTTTATAAAATATTTTGACTTGATTTGCACTACCACAATATTACCAGCGTCGGACAATAAAATATACGTACTAAAAACATAAGATAATAAAATTTACAACCAGTAACAGTGAATTTTTAAGTGCTACTATTTTATTATTATTTAAGGAGAACTATTATCAAAATCAATAGTATTGGAGCCATAAATAACACTAGGCTTGAGGTATCTTCAAGCCCAAAGGCCAAAGGCCAAATATTACGAATTTAATAGAACGAATTATTTCTTGTATTTCAAACTTGATACTAAAAATCTGCAGTTAAACAAGAACAAAAATAAATTTCAGTAAAAAAAGTCACATCCATGCCTCTTACCCTAACTGTAAATAATAAACAGTTCTCAGTAAATTGTAGGTAAACTAAAATATAAGCAGCGTTACCACATAAAATATTTCACAAAGCTACGTTTGCTGCTTAACCAAATAAGCATCTCAATTACATATTCAAACAAAGAGTGCGGTATAAACCCTGTTGGATTTTAATAAGCCGGTTATACTGTTATACTTAATTTATAATATGAACGTTGTATTATAGCGCTGTTGTAAGACTCAACAACAATGCCCGTGGCGTCTGTAGAGTATAATTCGAGTGCAGTTTCAGGAGCAGACTCCATTTACTCTGTGCGCGTATTTTATGTACAAAATTAAATAGAACTGACGCTTTTTGAACATAAACTTTCAGTTTTTTTTGTTAACAACCTCAACTTACCAATTAAATAACATGTTAAGAATTAAAAAAATGTTCTTGCTAAAGTATATTCACATAGGAACATAGAAAGATCCAGCCAAGTGCGTGTCAGACCATTTTCATTGAAGGGTTCCGTAGTTCATTGATTTATTGCTCATTGACTGCTTAAGCTAACCGTGATAATTTTCCTTTTACATTTACGTTTCCCTTACTACTACCGCGATACTCCATCAATCAAGGCGCTTAATTATGCCTTTTTAGGGGTATTTATTAAAGTAATTGAATATAGGATTTCTTGTCTATTTGTGGGTTTATCTGATTGTTTATGCGTATTCATGCGTGTTTATGTGTGTGTTAAAGCTAATTTTATTTGGCTGCGGTTTTCACGGATCTGTTCTAAAAGCCCATAATCTAAATTTTTTGAGGGTGGGTCTTAAAATCATAGCATAGATTGTATATTTGTTTAGTTTCCTGCTCGAAAAGTGACTTGTAACTAGGGAGTTTGGTAAGAATAGTCAGCGCAGGGACAAATCTTGGGGAACTGAGTACAATGTACAGTCGTTATCTTGCCTTGTATTTGTAGGTAAAATTAGTGTTTCATGAAAGACAATAATGCTACGGAAAATATGTGGAGAGTTGAAGAGTGCAGTGGAATGAAGAGGTGTGGAGTGAATGAGAGTGGACGTAAGTGGAGTAGGGCGTAATGGGCGGAAAGGGATAGAAATGGAGTTTTATTTTATTTATTTTGTACACACATAAATACATAGGAAAAAATATTTTAAAAAATTTGTACAAGGGCACTTCTTATTCCTAATTGAAATGTCTTCCAGAAGGCCCGTTAGTGGAGAGGTGAACAAAAGATGCAAACTTAGTGCGTACAATTGTAGTAGTTTTATTTAAAACATCGAAAAAAAACAATGAAAATCAAAGCCTAGAAATATGTCACTGCGCGTGCACACATTATACACACACCCACAACCACCTTTTTAATTTTTTAAGATACTTTTCAACTGAAATCTTGTTGATACCATTCGGCTTTTTTCACACGAATCGGCGTACTAGACCTTTTAATAAATTGCCACTACAATTCCAATCCATCTGATGCGTCGCGGTGACCGCTCAACGTAAAAATAAAACGAAAAGTGCAAAACGAATTATGGTACCAACGGATGTCACTGTGGGACTAGAATTTCAAATATGTTCGCGTTAGTGAACATGAATATTTAACGTTAAAAGCTTACTAAACCAAAACCTATCGAAACGGCCTGCACGCTAATATTATCCGGTCTCATCCATCATGCTGTTTTTATCACTCTTCGGTTGTAGCGAGTAATTGCGGCACATTTTCGTATCGGACAGGCCTTGTTTTCCGCCACGCGACGCTGCCAACTTGTTTTTGTATACGCAGATAATACGACAGATTGATGTCTGGAGTATGTTATTTGTTAGGGAGTTTATCAATACATTTCATCGTTATTTTGTAGTCTTCGTCGTTTTAATTTGTGGTGACATTTCGAAATGCATAGCCACATAAACTAGTATAAGTTCTGTGAGAATTGTGGCACTTAAAACTGTTAAAATTGTTGAAATATTTTGTCAAATGTATAATATTTAATCAAATGAATCAAATGAGATATAATGGTTCTCTGCATGGCTGACTAGCTTCAAACCATGAATGACCCATTGCTGAGCACAGTTTTTTCCTCTTAAGAGGCCTAAAGCATACTCCACCACGGGGGATTGGGGGGTTTTATGCGTACTTCAATCCAATCTCCCCGATTATAATAGTAATGAAACCCCTTTTAGTTTTTTCTCCAGAAATGCATCGGTGATGCTTTTGATGTTAATGTTGTCCATCAGTACCGATGATGACTTTGATAATGTGGTCATTTACCACCAGATTTAATGTCGCTCGTCTGGACGTAGTCGCCAATAACACCCTTAAATTCTTCGTCATCGCAATAGAAATCCTTTCGCATCACACAATCCAGAGCATTTTACACACTATTCAGATATACCTTTCGAATTTGTCTGTCATATATATTAACCAAATGAACATAATTATAGATGAAACATATGAATTTAAAATAATATAAAATACAGTCAATTTCTCGAACCGCACATTCATCA